>MU747440.1:38608-70975 GCA_026770625.1 Nicotiana glauca | reverse complement strand
TTGAGCATAAGAATAAACATCAACTGAAAATTCTAAGTTTATACTCTCATTTCATTTCATCTCAAATGAATGTACCACATGGAAACAAGCTAAAATTGTGTACCTGGGATGGAAAAATGCAAAGAAGAAAAGGAAGAGATCAACACTGATGGTAGCAGCAATAATCAACAATCAAACTCCCTATTAGCTTGAAGTTCTTTAAAACAATAAAAGCAGTATTCTGAATTGTTTTCAGCAAACTTCCTATTTTTGTTTTTGAAGTATATGAATTTTCGACTGACAGGGGTAAATTTTGACTGATCTCCTTTTTTTTTCCCACCGGCCCCTCTACAAGGCATTTGAATGCCAATTTATAGGCAACAAAGAGGGGTTTATCAGATTTTTATTTTCCTTTTAGTCCTTTTGTTAAATTTTCAGTTTGGTCCCTTTAATTCTGACTTGTTATTCAAGTAAGTTCAGTCTTTTTTACTGAACATTACACTATAGCCTATTCTAGAAGGTTTCCCACCTATTCTAATTCCTATACTGCCCCTCCCCTGCTTTTAAAATTACCACTGCTTGATAACACTACCCTTTTCCATGCCCAAATTAACCTTCTATTGGTCTGAATATTACAAAACTAGTATTACTGATTCTTTCCTCCTAGACTGAAATTACTATCTTTCACTAAGCTTCAGCTATAACCAAACGCCTAAGGATTGAACAAACCTCTAACTGGTCGAGATTCCTTTCCAAAAGAAAAGAAAAACTTCATGTAAGCCCAGAGTCATAGAGGTGACTACTGGGTAACATTTAACCTATACGACTAATTATTTGTGAAAGGTCAAAGCTGGTAACAACTTAGTAAATTTCAACTAAGCTAACCAAAGAAATAAAAATAGTTCAACTGTTGTGGTTTAATTATAACCGGACTACTAACAATAAAGAAGTTGAATGAATTAGAAGAGAGTAAGTGACAGGAGAAAAGAGAAATTATGTAAATTAAAACGAAGGACTCACTGCTTATACGAATGGCCTCGAACTATTGACTTTGCCAGAATCCTCCAAGATTCTTGACCCGAAACATACCTAGCCATGTGTTTTCTAGAGGAACACACATGGACAGGTATGTTCAGGTCAGGAATCAAAAGGATTGCAATACATTTGTAGGCAAATTTTTTTTTTAAAACAATTATTTGAGTAGTTCTGGCTATATTTGAGCCAAGATACTACCATATTAGTGTAGAGGAGGTTGAGATGAAGCTATGGTGTAAAAATAGGTTAATTTGGCATACTTAGTGTTCGCCGGAGTAGGGTTCCGGCGACACAAAAAGACATATTCGAGGACCTAGGGGTTGATTCGAAGGAAGGGGCTTATGGGAATGGATAGAGGATGGTTAGAGCTTTCTATGGTGTTATTTGGGGGGGGCAAAGGGACTGGTGGCGTCGACCGGCGGCGAACCAGTCCGGCGAGGAGATACGAGGAAGAAGACAAACATGTCTCTGTATATTCTATACATTGAGACATATACATTCAGACATATATGTAAAATGGCTTTTGAGTTCCACGCCGTTGGATTAGAGAGCTTGGACGGTCAAGATTAGATCAAAGGGATTCAAACGGCGTCGTTCCAATCCTGTCTCTAATGACTGGTATTATAAATATGGAACGACGTCGTTTTGGTTAATGGCTGACTCAATATTATCCGTTAGATTGAATCAATGGACGGCCCAGATTTGACGACTTGAAACGTCGTCGTTTGATATGCAAAATGGCTCGTGCCTTCTGATCGTTTGATCAAGATTCAACGGCCTGGATTGATTCCTACCAACGACGTCGTTTTGAATTCAGGGCTGGACGTGGGGCTTGGGTTAAAACGTGTGGGCTGGGTGTTTTTGAAAGTGTTTTTGGGCCAAAAATGTTTATACATATGTATAAATCATTTGTATTTTTTGCGGATAAAAATTGGAATTAAAAATTACTCTAATTAAACTTCCAAAATTATTTTACTAATCAACTTGTAGTAGTTTTTTAATTAAAGCAATCAAAACTAAAATGAACTAATTTTTATGATTTTCTTCTATTATTTTTTGAAAATACGTTAATACTACTAAAAATGTAAAATTGAGAATCTTAAAGCATAAATATTTTTTTGTATTTTAATTATGAGTTATTATGTGACCAAAAAAAGATGCAACATACTTCTTCAAATTGTAAAAATCATTTTATTTGATATTTTTTTGGAATAATTTGCTTAGGGTAAAAATCACGTGCTCACAATCATCAAGGTAAGTAATAGTAATGCTGTGTAAAAATAGAGTAAATGATAGAAAAATAATAAGAGTGAGATATATATGATAAACTGAAATACTTTGATTAAATTCATAATTGTTTGAAACATCGGAGCTCTTTTCAAAATTAAAGACAATACGAAAAGAAAATTAACTAGTAAAGTAAGCTAAAAATGAGATGGATGGTGCTTTTGTTTAGCCTTGCTACCCCGAAGCCTTCCGGGCCCTGACGGTCCTAATTGACCAACTGCTAAGGCGGTCTCCTCGGTTCACAGCTTGTATGGAAGGGCTTTCCTCCCCTTCCTCCTCTAATAGAACACAGTAGTCCATATCATCATCTTCCAGAAATAGATTCTTCATGGCTGCCAACGCTTCTTCTTCCTCTGATCCATATATAGTATCTGCCGGTTGGAAGGTTTGCTCCAGGTTGGGTATCGGAAGCTCTAATGGATAGTAGGGACCGCGCCATGGTGGCGACCAGCTCTGGAATTCTTCCTAAGTATAACCGTACCCTAAGCCAAATGTAGTACCATGCTTCTTTAGTTTGATGAGCTTAGTGATCCCCTGAAGATTTTTACCGAGTCCCTTTCCAGGCTCGTACCCATACCAATTCAGGATACTTTCGATTTTGTTGTCCCACCACTTATCCTTGTCTACAGCGTTGACCCTTTCGATATGGCGGTATGTTTCTCTGCCTATTCTCCTTCTGCCCCTGATCATAGGGATGGTATTTCTACTATATATGGGGTTACTAGCATCGCCATGAATAATCACTTCTTGGTGATTCCATTCTAACTTCACCGCCTGGTGTAGGGTAGATGCTACAGCTCCAGCAACGTGGATCCAGGGCCGTCCTAACAGCAGATTGTAGGATGCCGGGACGTCTATTACTTGGAAGTCGACGTCGAACCATGTTGACCCCATTTGTAAGCATAGGCTAATTTCTCCAATAGTAGATCTTTGGGAACAATCGAAGGCCTTGACATTGATAGCCCCATCTTTGATCTCGTGCAGGCTTTTCCCAAAGTTCTGAGAGTTATCAGCGGACAGATGTTGAGGCTCGATCCTCCATCGATCAGGACTCTAGTGATGAAATAATCTTCGCATTGCACGGTGATGTGCAGTGCCTTGTTGTGGCTCAATCCTTCCGGCGGCAGCTCATTTTTGTGGAAGGTTATTTTATGGCTCTCCAGCACTTGCCCTACCATATTCGCCATTTCACCCCCGGTTATATTGCTGGGCACATAAGCTTCGCTCAGTATCTTCATCAGGGCATTCTTGTGAGCGTCAGAACTGTGTAGAAGAGCTAGGATAGAGATCTGTGCTGGTGTTTTGTTCAACTGTTCAGCAACCGAGTACTCCTTAGCCTGTATTTTCCTCCAAAGATCGTCGGGCCCAGTTTTGATAGGCCGTCCTGGGGCTTGCTTACTGGACTCGTCTAAGTGCTCTGGGGTGTCAACACTCCCTGTTCTAGTCATTCCTTGCGCAACAATTGTTTATCCTGTCTTGGTCTTTCCTTTCCTCCTAACTTCAGCAGTGTAATCCCGTGGTATGGCATTTGAGTGGAATGGTGTTATGTCTATCATTGCCACAGGAATAGGCACCCTTGGTGGTAACACAACAACTTCAAAGGGTGCAGGTGCCTTTGGAACTCCAAATTCAACCTCAATTGGCCCAGGCGTAGAAGGAGGCGCTTCAAATTTGAGAGGTATGGACATGTTTACTTCATCGTCCCTGGAGGGCTGATTCTGCATAACAATTGGGTTTAGTGTAACTGCCAGTTTCTTTGGTTCATCCCCCTCAACAATCAAACCTATCGACCCTTTAGGGTTCCAATCATCTTCGATCTCTATCATGTGAATGTCTCCGCCTTTGTGGTTAGGTAGAGGGTTGTTACGAACATTAGGAGCAGGCTCCTTTGCTACTATGACCTTATTGTCAATCAGGGTTTGAATCTTATCCTTCAATGAGCGGCACTCGTCGAGGGTGTGTCCTTTCATGCCGGAATGATACGCACAGGTTTGTTGGTGTTGACCCACTGGGTGGGATTTTTTAGAGTTTTGGATGGGATAGAAGTTACGTAACCAGCAGCTTTAAGTCTATCATATAGCTGGTCAATCATTTCAGTGATGGCTGCGTATTGTTTGGGAGGCTTGCGGTTAAAATTTGGCCTGGGTCTAGGGAATTTTGACTGGTGGGTGGTGATTGGTAGTGAGAGGGTTGAGCATTTTAAGTTTGGTAAACAGGTGCTGGTTGAGAGTATCTAGGTGAGGTGGGTTGGTATGTGAGAGGTGGAGAGGATTGGTAAATGGGAGGTGGATAGGAGGGAGCGAGTGCTTGGTAATTCGGGATGGGCTAATATGTAAGTGGAGGTGATGGGTAAGTGTGGTATTTTGGTGGTGATTTGGCTCCCTATGCAACCATTACGACACTTACATCTTTCTTTTTGGACGTTCCACCAGTCTGTAAAGATTTATTGGTGGCCTGCAATGCTTCAAGATTCGTAACCATACTATTCTTAGTGCCCTCTTCAATTCTTTCTCCAAGTTTGATGATATCGGAGAACTTTTGACCCTCGATCAGCATCAACCTCTCGTAATATTGGGGATCCTAAGCCCGGACGAAGAATCTATTCATTTGTTCTTCTTCTAGAGGCGTCCTGACCTTTGCAGCTTCTGACCTCCAACGAGTAGCATACTCGCAGAATGTTTTGGTGGGCTTATTCTTCAAATTTTGTATGTAGAATACATCCATTGTGTTCTCTGTATTGAATCAGAATCTATCCATGAAGTCCAATGCCATGCCTACCCAGCTCATCCATTTCTTGGGGTCCTGGCTGATGTACCAGGATAAAGCATCTTCCTTCGGGCTTCTCATGAAGAGCTTCATATAGACCTTCTCATCCCTTCCAACTCCGACCAACTTATTGCAGTATGTCCTCAGGTGGACTCTGGGATCTCCTATTCCTTCAAACATTTCGAACTTGGGAGGTTTGTACCCCTCCGGAAGTTCAACATCTGGCTGAGTGCATATGTCTTCATAATTTAACCTTTCAATACCTTTGTTGCCTTCCACGCTATGTTATTTTCTTGAGTTCTGCCGCTAATTTCCTGATAAGGGAGTCTTTGTCATCATACTCAGGTGTATTTGAGATTGGTAGGGTGTAGTGGGGTACAATATCCACAAAAATAGGAGTGTTGTGGAGATGGTCATTTGTGGTGTTCAGTGGCTCAGGAATGAGCAGTGGAGTGTTGTTGGGAGTGTGGCATGCATTGCAGTGTTAGGTATGAGTGGGTTGTATCTGTGGTTGTGGGGTGTTTTGTGGAGGTATGAGATTCCGGGCATTGACATCAGGAGCGGTGAGAGAAAAGGTTAGGTTCACCAAGTTCCAAACCTGATCCAGCTCTTCTCGAAATTTTAACAGCTTTTGCTCCAGTTGGGTGGCAGTTTCCCTAGCAACCGGGGTACCCTGAGGCATTTCAATCTCCTTTCTGGCGCTTGGATCTCCCATTCTACCCTTGTTCTTGTACCGGATAGGAGGAGGAGGAGGAGGAGGAGGAGGTGGAGGGTCCTTGGATCTTGTGGAGTATGACAATGGTGCTAGAATGCACAAACTAACCTTTGGGGAAGAGAATAAAAACAAAAGAAAAACAAAATAGGTAGCAAGTTAGTGCGGGTTATGAGAAAAAAATATTGCAGTATTTAAACACATTGTGCGAAAAAATGTAAATCGCGTCCTAATTTTGGTGCCCTGTTGTGCCCGATGTAGGCCTAGCGACAAATAGTTTTGGAGAACTTATAATGCTAAATGCCTCATTTTATTGATAAAAATAAGACGAATCTAAAACGACGCTAAACAACAGAAAGTAAAATGTCACTATTGTCCATTGGCCTTATTACATTAAAATAGAGAATAAAATGACTTCTAACTACTTGGTCCCAGAAAGACCTTCCCCATATTTGGCATCTTCGTCTCCCTCGAATAGCTTCACCAGCTCGCGTAGTCCTAGCAGCAAATAAGCTCGGGCCGGATGTCCGCCTGCATTTCCTTCAGCGTTTTGACAATCTTCAATTCTCTTGATCAACTTCCCTTCCAGCTCTACTAGACCCCGCTCCAAATACCCTAGTCGCTTGTTGGCGCTGACAGCCATGCCTTTCCACTCCTCAATCAGCTTCTGATGGGCTTCTTGTATTTCTCGGTGCTCATCTTCACACTCTTGAATTCTCTTGCGCAGTTGATTATACTTAACCCGTGCTTTAGCGTGCTCGTCGATAATTCTGTGACCTCGAACGAATCCTGGCTGACCCATGCCATTGTCTTCTAACCAACCCAAATAGTGTGGCACATAACTGGCGTGATACCTGTCTGGTTCAATGGATACTTTCCCCAAAACAAGTTTGCAGTGCCACAAATGCTGAGCTTGGCACCTGTGAGGGCTATCATCGTCCTGGAAATCAGCCCTCAAGTGGCTCATTTTGTCGAGCCTTGGTATGATTTGCTTTCTTCCAACATGCCTCATGGCTCAGAGAGGAACGTAGGGGTAAGTTCCTCTCAAGCCAATTAGTATGAGAAATGGTGCATCTCGGGATCGAACAATGAATTCATCCGTGGGGAACCACTCAAACATACATTGTACCTGGTCTTCTTTCAGTTTTTCAAACAATTCTACCTATCCTCTGTCGTCCTCTGGCTGAGCGAACATTTTAGGCATATAATTCATATGCCTTGGCTGGTGGAAGGCGATGTGAACGTCCCAACCTCTGCGTAGGATCTTTTGTCGGTATTCCCCTTTATCGAGGTGTTCCATGAGCTAGAGCTAAAGTAATAAGTTGCAACCCTCAAAATGACTGCCCTATTGCTGACAGTTGTTCAAGGCACGGTATATTTCAGCGATGATCATGGGCACTATGCTGAAAGTTCGCCCACCAATCCCTTCCATCAAAGTCTTGGTTACTATGGCTAGTCTGATGTGGATCCTAGCCTTCTTCATAGGGAACACCATCATTCCCAAAAAGCAAAACTTGAAAGCGAAGGCCCTTCTGTGGACATGTCCCAATGAGGTGATGGCGAACTCATCTGAATAGGTACGGTATGACTTGATATGGCCGTACCTCTCGTATAGGTAGTCAAATGGGATGTAAGAGTCTTTCAAACATGTTAAGTCTGGGTTCTTCTTTAGTCCCATCATCTTAAGGAAATCCCTTCCTTTGCGATTTTCTGGCATAAGCAAACCCGGAGTCTCCCAAGGAATACCAGCTAAACCTCATATTTCTTCAAGCAAAGAAGTCATTTCAAGATCCCCAAAGCGGAACACGGACTTGTCACTATCCCAGAACAATGTCGCAGCCTCTATGATTCTGTTGTTAGGTTGAATCTCTAGAAGAGAAGGAAAATTCCCTAAGTACTTGCGGATGAGCGTCTGATCACTAGAATGGAGGTCTTTCCACCAATTCAGCAGCCTTGGATGAATGTTGGTCACCATGACAAATCTGGGGACTTCGTGCCTCATTTTCTGCAAAACAAAGCGTTAGGTCCCTACCCCCACCGGACTCGACTATTTAAACCAATAATTAGCATAGCAACCACTTTAGTTCTCCAAATAAATGCATAGAATATGGGGGTGTCCATTTGGGTTTCAAGGAAACCCGGTGGACTTTGGACAAGGCTATCTTAATGAGTCATTATGTGGACAACATAACTGACTCGGCTAGGTTTGACCATGATGCATGTATAGTTTAAATGGAGCAAGGTTTCTATTGGGGTTTTAGACAGGTACCCTTGAGCGAACAACTCAAGAGTTAAAGTCACGGAACCATCGACTGCACCGTTGATCGACTGGTTTTACCGCAAATATGCCTTTGCCAAATTTAGGGGGGTAATAATGTTGGAAGAGCGCAACTACTCATTATAAGTGTTGCCATAGTATTTGTTTTGGCACGAATGGAATATGATGTTGAAGATGCAATTTACAAGAATGAAACAAAGTGACATGTATTTTCACATTCATACAATAAAGTTTACAATGATTGCTCAAAATTACAACGGTATTGATAGAAAGCGGTAAATGAAAGTAATTAAAGAAAAAGAAACAAAAGAAACAAGTCAGTTTCAAATAAAGGCATTAAACAAAAGCAATAAAAGAAGGCAATAAAGTCACATATAGCATGCAATGGTAAACGCCTAAAGAATCCCCAGCAGAGTCGCCATGCTGTCGACGCCCCCCTTTTTCTAAAGCGAAATCGGGTTTATGACATTTAGGAAAGACAACTCTATTTCCCGTTTGTGAATTGGGTTTTGGGTCGCCACCTAATGATTATAGTGCATTATGATACTTTTAAAATGAATTTGAGATGAAAACCAGAGTTTGGGTAAGGGCTAGAAATTATCTCGAGGGGAAGGTGTTAGGCACCCCTCAAGATCCAGTAGTGTGGTTCCCGACCATGCTACAATTATGACTTTAAATTCAAATAAGTAGACAAGCAAGCATTGCAAATACGAGGAAAACATTCACATAACAGTTGTAAATAAAAGCACAAATAGGATTTAAAAGAGCTGAAATTTGGAAGGAAGTAGTTTTGAAATCATAGAAAAGGTAGGAGAGGAAAGGTGAATGGATCAGATAATTGATGCAAGAAACTTAAAGAAGTACATGAATTGGAAGTTGAAAATTGGACAGCTTTTGAAAATCTGGAAAATATGAAAACTAAAAAAGAAGGAGAGGGTCCTAGGTTTATACATCACATGGATCATTTGCACAACACTGGTATCCAATTGTACGCGTGGTGTTATCGTGTGATCATCATCTCCATGTCTACCCTTCCCACCCAGTTAAGGTATTAAAGCGTGGAATGGTATCGTTACTTATTGCATGCTATTACCCGCCCCAATCATATCAGTCCCGGAGGCAAATGGACTACTAATCTTAAAGGGAAAGGGATTTGGGGCTTTTAGAAGTTTTCAAAGGACAAAATGCTAAGGCGTCAACCAAAACACATAAGTGCAAATAGAGGGAAACATTCAAGCAAACAGGGCTCAAATATGCCTCCATAAACCAGTAAAAGTTATAGAGTTTAGCATGTCTTACACGTACTGTTTTTGGTCTTAATTAAATAAAATGACGAGCGGACTGGTTCAACGCATATTTTAGGTGAAAAGTCTATATTAGGCTTACTCGAATGCAGTTGACTAAAATCGATCTGATTGTTAATCCTCTAAGTATTGGTTAGAACTAGGCGTGATGTATACTAATTTTAGAAAAAGATGTGAACTAAAAAAGGGGTTACCAATTTTATCAGGACATTATGAGTTCAACAGTTAATATTACCTCTATTCTGATTCGAGATTTCCTATAGGCATGCTTTCTATACGTTTACTGATTTAGACACTTTTTAGACGTTAACAAAAGGTCCTAGGAACATGGTATCTATATGCATCTCTTGTTATTAAACCTACAAACTGTTTGCCTAGTGATGTTTATAAATGCAGAATACAGTAGTTTTAGACCGTATTTTATATGAATTTGCAGAACAATTAGAAGTTAACCTATAGGCATGATATCTATGCGCGGAGATGCAGAAATTATGAGTGAATCCTATAGGCATGATTTCTAGATGTGAGTTTGCAGAAGTTAAAGGTTAACCTATAGGAATGATTTCTAGGTGTATTTACAGAAATTAAAAGCTAACCTATAGTCATGATTTCTAGGTGTGAAATTGCAGAAATTAAAGGTTATCCTATAGGCATGATTTCTAGATATATTTGCAGAAATTAAAAGTTAACCTATAGGAATGATTTCTAGGTGTGAAATTACAGAAATTAAAGGTTATCCTATAGGCAGGATCTCTACCCTTGATACATAAAATAAATCTCATCCCCCCTTTTTACTAAGTTCCCCGAGTTTGTACAAGTTATTACAGCCCAAAAGAAATAAACTGGAATAAAAAAAACATCAGAAATCCTCAGCTACATACGAGCACCCTAATCCAGACTTGAGGCCTAATAATATGAGATTGAGTCACTTCCGAGATCCAGATTTCCAAGCCTTCTCTCATCTAGGGTATTTCAGAGATCCAAGTGATTTCAGGAACCCCAAGCAGTGCATACACCCAAGATGTTAATCAGAAATTGAGTTGTGCAGTGCGGAAGGGGCGACCCTTATGTGTCCAAGTTCAGAGGGAGCTCAAGGGTCCCAAGGAAAGGCTCACACAAGAGAGGCAGAACTTAAGTTCTAATAATAAGTGTGAGTGCAATAGAAGGGGTAGGGGGCTAACTAGGCAGGCTGGTGGTCATGCCCAACCACAAAATAGACTGGCTCACCCCTGACCAAACCTGTTGATCAAGCATTTAGAGAGTAAAGACCTACTGGAGGCCAAGCCATGGCCTGAACAATAATTAGAAATACTGGCAGGCCAAGGTTGTTACTCAGCACACACAATAAGGGAATGGGGATGGGAAATTGACAAAGCTTATGGCCCAAAAGGATCCAGTTCATATCCATGGACAATGATTTCAGACATTGCCATATTTCTGAACCATAACTTAAAGCATATAAAGGGGATATAAAGGTTTGGGAGTCATAAGGTAGCAAATAAATAATACACAACTGACAAAATACACACATAGATGAACATTAAATTACAAGAGGAAAGGGAACATATGCTAATAACATCTGAATTGTAGAAAATATGAGTAGAAGTAGACAGGAATGAAAACATGTTGTTGTTGAGACATATAAATTAACTAGGACATACCAGTAGAGAAACAAAGTGCAGAAAAATAGAGCAAACAACAATCCACAATCTAGCCTTGGCTTCCAGTCGGCTAGACAAAGCAACAACACAAGTAGCAGTAAGAAGAGAGAGAGAGAGAGAGAGAGAGAGAGAGAGAGAGAGAGAGAGAGAGAGAGAGTTTTAAGTGTAAAAGAGTACTTTGAACTCAGATTGTTCGTCTGTGTTCGTGTGTTTGAAAGAGAAGAGTGTAGGTATTTATAGCTTTGAAAACGTTTATAAAAAATAAGATAATAAGTAAAATTAAAACACAAACATGGAAACAATCACCATTCAGAATCAATTAACCCAAGTGATTCCCTTTAAGTAAAGGAAACACTGCTTAACGGGTCAGCAGGCCTAATTAAGGAAAGAAATCAGTTTGGGGCAGAAATATTATTGCCATAAAAGTGATAGTAAAAGCATGAAGTAAATAATTCAGTCTAAGTACAAAATAGTCTTATTTTGGAAAAGGATTCAGCAAGGTAAAACATCACAATAAAGGAAGTGAATCAATTAATTTTGAACAGATGAGTAAAAATTAGGGATCGTAAGAAAAATCTTTTTTTTTGCAGTCAGTCACAAGATCAAAGGAATCAAGATCAAACAAGAAAGGAACATGATTCTGCACTTCACTATATAACTAGCAAGGAATGAACAAGCATGCAGTGTTAGACATGTTGATGAAAAGAAGCAGCACATACATATAATGGCAGTAAGGGTAAGCTAGGGTTCACTAGTAAGAAAATATTCGAAGAACAGTAGTCAAGCAGGTCAAGTAATCACATAGAAACAACAGTGAAGAAGACATAGAAGCAAGTAAATGGTCTCAGAGTAGGAACAAGTGAGGAAACTTCTAAAGAAAATTAGGGCTTCAATAGTAACCAGGTTTTGCAAGATGGTAAGAACTTAAAATTAAACAAATTAAACGAGGAAGAAAGAATCAACAACAAAGAACAAATGCACATTTAAACAAGCAGCTTTAAGAACTCGGAAAAACTAAAAAGGAATTAGGGGTTTTAACATGCCGAAACAGATAGAAGAATAAACATGAACAAATCATAGCCAAAACATACACACGTTAAAAAATCAGAGATCTTTTGAAAAACTTCAGAGGAAAAACCCTAATGAAATGCCGTTTTTGAAAGAACAGTTGAAGAACTTTCGTGAAAGCACTTAAACATTCATGCAAGTATAGATCTAAAGCAGATCTAAAAGAAAAATAAAAAAATCCCAAAGATTAGGGTTTCGAAGAACCCAGAAAGGCGAGAAAGGCCTTGGAAATTAACGATCTAACCAGGAGCGCCAAGGATCTGACTCGAACGGCCATGGCTGGTCGGAGAAAAGTCAGGGACGACCGGAGAAAGGTCATAAATGGAAGTCAGGCAACGATTGGACCAGCTTCCTCCGAGATTTTGGCCGTGAAACCATAAAAGCGAACACCTAGGAGCCATGAGAGGCCATTACATATCTCCGATGGCCATGGGCGGCCATGGATTAGGGTGGGATTGAGAGGCGGCGGCTAGGGTTTGCAGAGAGATTAGAGAGCGTTTCAGAGACGAGGGGTTTCAAGGGCGGCATTTGGTAAGAAATGATTAGTTTTGGGTGTGGTTGGTAAAATTAAAAAGGAAAGAATAAAAGGTGACCGTTGATCATTTAGATCAACGACCTAGATTAAATGAGGAGCCGGGCGGATCGGATACACTGGTCAGGGGTTGGGTTAATTTGAAATTGGGCTGGGTAATTTTGAACTTTGAAATTGGGTTAATTTGGGTTGCCAAATTGGCTATAATTGAAATGCAATTGAGGCCAAATCGTAAATAACCAATTTCCCTTTAAATTTTTTATGA
Source organism: Nicotiana glauca (assembly GCA_026770625.1). Classification (NCBI taxonomy): domain Eukaryota; kingdom Viridiplantae; phylum Streptophyta; class Magnoliopsida; order Solanales; family Solanaceae; genus Nicotiana; species Nicotiana glauca. Next base: position 58,088 of record MU747440.1, on the reverse strand, counting down.
AATAGTAATACAGATTTTAAGAGAAAATTAAAAGTACTGTGTAAATGAATATTATATAAATATTAATTTAAAAATACTGAAATTAATTTTATAAACATAAAAACGCTATAAATTACAAGATAAACTATAATTGCAATTATATGCAATTTAGTTTTTAAAACACCAAACAAATTTGTAAAAATATGCAAAAAATTACCTTAATTATATTTTGGTGCAAATGCGAGAATAAAATGAATTATTTGCCAAAATAATAATTTTAGAAATAATTATTGGATTTTATTGTACTAAAATAGGCAACAAGTTTGTTTTAAAAATCATTAAAATGACAAAATTCTTAGGTGTGCTTATATATGCTCCAATATGATATTTTGGAAATATTTGGGTATAAAAATACTTAGAAAAAATTGGATATCAACACCTGCCATATCAGCATATGTATAGCCCTTCAAGATTGGATCTGATACTCCAAAGCACAAACAATCTCCTGTGGTACCTCTTAGGTACCTGAGTATCCACTTGACTGCTTCCCAATGTTCTTTTCTAGGATTTTCAAGAAACCTGCTGACAACACCAACTGCGTAAGCAATATCAAGTCTAGTGCATACCTTTGCATACATCAAGCTTCTGACTGCTGAAGAATAAGGAACTCTAGCCATGTTTCCTTTCTCCTCCTCTGTTGTAGGACACTTCTTTTTGCTCAACTTTAGATGACTAGCAAGAGGTGTGCTGACTAGCTTAGCAGTCTTTATGTTGAAGCGTTCTAATACACGTTTAATGTACTTCTTCTGAGACAGCCACAACTTTCTGCTTGTTCTATATCGAACAATCTTTATTCCCAGAATTTGTTGTGCTGGGCCTAAGTCCTTCATGTCAAAGGACTTAGATAAGCCCCCCTTCAACTTTGCAATCAACTTTTTATCTAGTCCTATAATCAACATGTCATCCGCATACAACAATAATATAATAAAATTGTTATCAGAAAATCTTTTGAAGTATACACATGGATCATAATATGTCTTTATGTAAGTTTGACTTTTCATGAATGAGTCAAACTTTTTGTACCACTGACTTGGTGCCTGCTTCAACCCATAAAGACTTTTATTCAGTTTGCACGCCATGTGTTTCCTTTCAGCTACTTCAAATCCTTCTGGCTGCTCCATATAGATCTCTTCTTCCAAATCTCTGTGAAGAAATGCAGTTTTCACATCCAACTGCTCCACTTCAAGATCTAGGCTAGTTGCTAAGCTCCAGATTGTATGAATAGAAGTCATTTTAACAACATGTGAGAAAATTTTATCAAAATCAATACCTTTCTTATGTTCGAAGCCTTTAACCACCAATCGAGCTTTGTATCTAACCAGCTTGCCATTTCCATCTTTCTTGAATTTAAAGACCCATTTACATTTGAGTGGTCTTTTACCATCTGGAAGTTCAACCAGCTTGTACATGCCATTTTAGTGTAGATATTCTATCACTTCTGGCATAGCTTTCATCCACTGGTTCTTTTCTGGAAGGGACAACACCTCCTTAAGACTTTATGGCTCCCCCTCATCACTCATGAGGACATACTCCATGGAAGGGTACCTGCATGACTCTACCTTTGGCTCTCTAATCTCCTTGGAGGTTGAGGTTGTTCTTTTTCCTGAGTTGGGTGCTCCACTTCCTCGATACCTTCATCAAGTTGCTCCTCCTACTCAATAACCTCACCAGGTTGCTGCCCATGCTTGGCAACCTCATCGGTCGTACTTTCTGCATTTGTGGGATTGTTAGAAGTAGAAGGAATAGTAACAAGGTTATGAATTATACCATTCTTCGTCTTTTCTAACATATCAGGAGTAGTTCCAACTTTACTTCCACGGAAGACTACATCTCTACTTCTGATGACCTTATTCTTTACAGGATCCCACAATCTGTACCTGAACTCTTCATCTCAATATCCGATAAATATGCAGGGAACAAATTTATCATCTAGCTTTGTTCTCTACTCTTTTGGTACATGTGGAAAAACTCTGCAACCGAACACATTCAGATGCGAGTAGGACACCTCTTTGTTGGTCCAAACTCTCTCTGGGATGTCAAATGCCAACGAAACTGATGGACTCCTATTGATCAGGTAACAGGCTGTCTGAACTGCTTCACCCCAGAATGAATTAGGCACTTTAGCCATTTTGAGCATGCTTCTCACCTTCTCCACAATGGTGCGGTTCATTCTCCCGGCTATGCTATTATGTTGTGGGGTTCCAGGAACTGTCTTTTCATGTCTGATCCCATGACTTGAACAATACTCTTCAAATTCCCTTGAAGTGTACTCACCTCCATTGTCACTTTAGAGACGCTTTAGCTTTTGACCCCTCTCCCTTTCTACTAGAGCATGAAACTTCTGGAAAACTTGAAATACCTGATCTTTGGTTTTCAAAATATAAACCCATAATTTACGTGAAGCATCATCAGTAAAAGTAACAAAATATTTATTATCGCCCATTGATTCAATTTCCATTGGGCCATAAACATCAAAATATACTAAATCAAGTATATTCAATTTTCTTTCAGACGATGTCTGAAATGAGACTCTATGCTGCTTACCAAATAAACAGTAATCACAAGGTTTTACCGTTGTACCTTTGGCATAAGAAATGAGTGATTTCTTGGCAAGAATCTGCAATCCCTTCTCGCTCATATGACCCATTCTTTTGTGCCACAAACCTGCAGAACATCTTATCTTGTACCGCATTCAATTCACCTTGGCATATTTCTGCATTTGTCCTGTACAACGTGCCATGAACAACTCCCTTTGCAATCACCAATTATCCCTTAGTAAGTCTCCACTTTTGAATTGCAAAATAGTCCTCGTATCCATCTCGGTCTAAAGCAATTACAGAGATCAAGTTCATTCGCAAATCAGGTACATGCCGCACATCCTTTAGAACAATAAGCATCCGACATTTGTCTTGATACAAATATCACGAATCCCCACAATCTTTGAGTAACTTGTGTTACCCATTCTCAATGTCCCGAAATCACCTGCTATGTATCTGCAAAAAAGATCTCTTATTAGTGTGGCATGGTAAGATGCCGCTGTGTCAACCACCCATTTCGACTCTGTACCTGACATGTGCATGTATTCCTCTTCCTCATTTATAAAGAGGACAACATTATCATTGTTTTGCACCATGGCGGATGTGTTGTCGTCATTCTTCTGGCCACTGGTTTCACCTTTGCCCTTCCTTAGATTTGGGCAGTCTCTTTTGAAGTGACCTGGTTGATCGCAATTGTAGCAATTTCTAGCTTTTGATTTGGATCGATTCTTAGACTTCCCACGAGCTCCGAATCTACCATAGTTATTCGAACTTCTTTGATAATTCCTGCCTCTACCTTCTGTGATGAGATCCTGTCCTTGATTTTTAGGCTTCTTTCTCATTTTCTCATTGAGTAGAAGAGCCGTTGTGACATCTTTCAACTCAATAGTAGTCTTACCGTGCAGGATGGTTGTTGCCAAATTATCGTACGAAGATGGCAACGAGTTGAATAGCAAGATGGCTTTATCTTCTTCCTCGATTTTCACTCTAAGGTTGTCAAGCTGTGTGATTAGTCCGTTAAAAATATTTAAATGTGATAAAAAATTTGTATCTTTACCCATGTGTAGGGCGTATAACTGCTTCTTCAGGTACAATTTATTTGTCGACGTTTTGGACATGTATAGGCTTTCGTACCTTTTTCAAATTCCACGTGCAGTGTATTCATCAATGATGTTATTTACCATATCATTTGATAAGTGCAACCTGATTGCACTAGCAGCTCTTTCATCCAAGTCAACCCAATCCTCAGCTTTCATGGTATCAGACTTTTTGGCATCAGCATCTAGTACCTTGTGTAATCCTTGTTGGATGAGCAGATCCCTCATCCTTCTTTGCCATATTGAGAATTCGTTATCTCCATTGAATTTTGCTAGCTCGTACTTTACTCCTGATATTTTTATTTTTCACTGAGTATAGTACTACCGACAGTGAGTAGTATTTTAATGAACGAGCATAACCTGTGCTCTGATATCAGTTGTTGGGAATAAATCCCTACAAAAATAATATTCACGGTACTAAACGCCAAATAATAACGTAGCAACGAGATACAGTAATTAACAAGAATAAAAGAGTTACAACAATACCAAGAATTTTTACGTGAAAAATTCTTCTGAATAAGAGAAAAACTACGGCCCTGAGAGGAGCAACTGATATCACTATAACAAGGAATTTTACACTTTATAGGTCCGAGTAAAATACTCCAAAGGCCACTACAACACTCAAAATAAATAATCCTCTTTTGATATTTCCACCTCATCACAGACTATTTTCTTATACTCTGTCTGTGAAATCTCACTCTTTCTTTCTAAATCTCAGATATATTTTTCCTCTGAGATTGGTGTGTCGAGATGAGAGCTGAAGCTCTCCTTTTATAGCCAGAGCCTCACTCTCTTACACCTACTACATTTGACATTGCCTTCTGCACGCCTACCGACTTTGACACAAAAAAAGAAAGAAACATGGGCTGCTGCTAATAAAGGAAGAAACTTTCTTCCTTGATTAATGGGATGATGGCTGCCAACGTTGAAAACAACCAACAAGGAAGAAAAGTCTTACTTAAAATGGATTCCACATAAAACACTTACTTATAGACATGAAAATTCTCACCTACGCAACGGAATTGAGCTGATGGAGTAGCCAGTGCCTTTGAGTTATTCTCTTCGGTATCGCCTTCTCTTACAAAAATAAGCCAAAAGCTAAAAGTTAGGTATAACCAACTTATGACTTTTAGCTTATAAGCTACTCTCTCCGGTCACTTTTACTTGTTCATTATGGATTTTGCACATCCCTTAAGAAATAATAAATAAAGTGCATAATTTACTATAATGTCCTTATTAATTGATGCATATTGTTAATGGATTTGAGAAAATAATTTGAAATGAGTAATTAATATCGTGGGTATAACAGTAAAAAAAAATTATCTTCTTTTGATATGCTAAAAGTAACAAGTAAAAGTGAAAATTTATTTTTAGAATACTCGACAAGTAAAAGTGAACTGAGGGAGTACTTTTTAAAAACCAATCAAAACACTCTCGCTATATTATAGTTTCATGAGAGCCTGTTTGGAAAGCCACCAAGAAATTGGATTTGGGTGTAATTGAGTGAATAGTTTGGCATGTTTGGTTGGTCAAGTAATTACTTGATCGGTATGAAATTGAGTGTAATTATACTCTCCAATTCTCAAGGCCAGGGAGGTGAGAATATTAGTAGTAATAACACTGTATAATTACAAAATTATATAATTATTGCTCTAATAATTACACTAATTCCAATTATCTAATGGCTTTCCACACAAACCTTAAGGATCATGCTAAAGACCGAACTCTCATTATTTCACATTATCCAATTCCTGAGGCGGAACCAAAGAACTCTCTGCTGCCAACAAGGAATATATTAGTTGTAGCATTCAGTCCACTAAAGATAATATTTGGCCTTATCTAACATTATCCAAATCCTAAGGAGGGAAACCAGTGAACTCTTTGGTGTTAACAAGGGCTATTGTCTGTTACTCCCTTCGGTTCACTATAAGTATCTAATTTATTTTTAGTACGCCCGTTAAAAAAAATATTAAATTCTATATAAAAATACCTATTATGACTAAACTATCCCTAATTAAATATTTAATATGAGGAGTAAAAATTTTTTTTAGGGATATGTACATAGGGACTATTTTATAAAAATAAATTAAATTCTTTCTTGATTATATAACTAGACACTTATTTTGAACCAAAATAAAAAAGTAAATTGGACAATTATTGTGAACCGGAGGGAGTAATGTTTTGACTACATACTACTATTTCCTAATTCTTTTGTATAAACTTTTTTCCTTAAAGAATTGAAGCATTATTATTTTGAAAAGTATTATCATTAACCCTGAAAAGGTTTTTCAAAAGAATTTTTCCAAAATGTATTTTCCCTCAAAAATGTTTGTTTTTCTAAAATCCTTTTCATGAAATATTGAAATAATATATAATACTTACTACTTAGGTACTTAGTCAAGGTTTCGTCTTAGGTGAGGTCAATGGTGGAACCAGAATTTTTATTAAGGGGATTCAAAATATAACAAATTAAAAATACAAAGAAATCAATAAAATTCTACATATGATTCTATATACATAAAGATTTTGACCTAGATATAGTAAAATTTTCAGGCGAAGTATATGTCACTTAAATCTCATATCGATGTATGAAGAAGTCAATAAAATTTAACGTATAATCTACATACATGAAAAAATAGACCTACCTAGAGTAAATTTTTTAGGCGAAGTATATGTCATTTCTATTAGAGAAATTTTATTATTATTGCAAAAAATTTAAATACATGGAATAAGTTTTTCTTTCATTTAAAAAAAAACTTTTTCCAATGAGTTGATTGAAAAAAAAAAAAAAAAAAAAACAACTTGCCAAAATGAGAATCTAAGGAAACGAGTATCTCTACGTGGCACACCCTACTTCTATATTTTCTTCACTGCCCATACGATAAAACACACTAGTTTTCGTGGCGGGTTGATCACAATATCGCTGTTTTTTTCATTTTGCCAGTTGCCACCATTTTTGTGGTGGAAATTTTCGTCTGTCACTATCATTGCTGACTTGGTTGATCTGATTAATTTCAATAACAAAAATTCTCCCCTGTAATTCTCAATTTCATCACTTGCTCTGCCAAAAAAAAAAACAATTGAGCACCAAATTTTGTGAAAGTTTTTTTTGTTTTGATTTTCAAATGAGTGCTACTACTGCAACATTCACTCCAGTAGCATTTAGCAACAACAACAATCCTTACAATTCAATATGGAGAAAACCCAATTCACTACCAAATCCAATATGGACAACTTCTGCTAAGACTTCTTTTATTTCACGAGCAACTTCATCATCGTCAAGTCCTGAAACTGATAACGAAAAGAAAAATAAGAAGAAGAAAAAGAAAGTAGTAATTGAAACTGAAGAGCTAAAGCAAGAGCAGGAACTGGAGCCAGAGCAAGAGCAACAACAAGAGTTACAGTCATCTTCAGTTTCAGTTATAAAACGATTGGATGATGTGAACCCAGTAGGATTAGGGAGACGTTCGCGTCAAATGTTCGATGAAGTGTGGCGTAAGTTTTCGGGATTAGGGCAGATTTCGAGAACAATCCGTTCTGATGATGAGAGTACTCTGCTTATTAGGGAAGGTGGGCCCATGTGTGAATTTGCAATTCCTGGTGCTCAGAATACTACTGTGCTTGTTGTTGGTGCGACTAGCCGTGTTGGTAGAATTGTTGTGCGCAAACTCATGCTAAGGGGTTACACTGTCAAGGTCCATTTCTCGATTACATCCTCCAATTTACTTTTGGCTCTATTGCTCTCTCTCTCTATATATATTTCTTTTTGTAAAGAATTTTTACACTGTAGCATATTTAGCAGGTAAATTGCTCTATTTCTAGTTTCGTAATGTCGCTTTTTCTGGATAGTTACATGTAGTTAGTTTCTTTCATTCTATCTGTGTATAGAAGGTAAGTTCGTTTAGTAATTGCATATAGTTTCTACAAAGGCGAAACTGGGATTTGAACAATATAGGTTCGAGTTCAGGATACTACCACAGCCCATCTAATTCAGTAGGTTCAAAATCTATTGTTTTTACTTATTCGGTCGATTTTTTAACATATATACAGTACAGGGTCAGGGCTGGAGCCATAGTGTGGGATACGATTTCTGCCGAAACCACTAGCATTTGTTCAAACCATATATTTGTCTTAAGAATTTTATTGAATATGTACGCATTATTAATTTAGAACTCAGTAACTTAAAAGGATTACAATCTGATAAGGTTCAAATCCTGGCTCCGTCTATCCAAGCCAAGGCTGCTGGGTTCGGATAAACCCATTAGTATACTCTACATCCTCCATTGAGTTTCTCCTCCTTCCAACTATTGTTATTTACGTGTGGCTAGATGCTGATTTAGCATATAATTAGCAGGTTGCCAGTGCACCGGTATCGCGGAGTTGGACTATGCATGTGCATATAGAAAGTCTAATTAAAATGTTTCAGATATGTGTAGGTGATGCTAGCGAGTTGGAATTAAGGTTAGTGACGTTAGTTGTTATTCAGACAATTACATTTGACTGGTGTTTGACAGGAGTTTATTGAATTTTGTTGGTTTTATGACTGTAGGGATAAGTGTGAAATTTAGAGATTAGAGTAGTGTAAAGGATATAGAGGATTCATATAGCTGACCTGAACTAGTTTGGAATTGACGCGTAATTTTAGACGTATATATATTAGGAATCCACGGCCTTTAAATCCTAAATCCACCTTCGAATGGTGCTCCTCCATTTATCTATATAATTTCCTTTTTCCTGTTGAATAACTTTACCTGATATCCGGCTGAGATAGAAGTCATCACTTACATTTGTTTTACATTCCCGAGCAGGCTTTAGTAAGGAAAGCTGATCCGGATGTGGTTGACATGCTACCAAGATCCGTGGAGTTGGTGACAGGGGACGTTGGTGATCCTTCAAGTCTAAAAGATGCAGTGCAAGGTTGCAGCAAAATCATCTATTGTGCCACTGCTCGTTCTTCAATCACGGGGGATCTCATCAGAGTTGATCATCAAGGGGTTTACAATCTAACCAAAGCCTTGCAGGTATTAGTTTCCGTCCACTATCTTGTTTGGTCCATTTTGGCAAGGTTATACTAATTACTTTTCCATGTTGTCCTCATAGTGCACATTCTATCTCCCAATAGTTGAGTTGATGTCTGACAGTAGTTTGAATGGCAACATTTTCCTTTCAAAATGCTGCATAAGATGTTTGTTGTAATACTGCTAGGGCTAGTCAAGCAGAGTCAATTAACATATCTTCTTGTCATTAAACGATGTGAATTTTCTTGTATATCCATATGTATCTCAATTCGATGGAAATGTAGACATCCACCCCATAAGATAATCGTCCTTCAATTGACACCATTTAGACGAGATACTTGTACTGGAATATCAGAGTGATATCAGATAAGGACAAGTTATCATATAGTAAATTGACACATCTTAACAAAGATATTTTTATCTAGTAATATCGATATCCATATTTAACTAGTCGAATCTGATGAAGAACTTGCCACTGAATTCTGTATAACAGATTTACTTTCAGGAAAAAGAACTAAGTTTGTGCTAGGAATGTTGTCAAATTATAGATTGTCCATTTCCCCTTAATATTTTGATGATTTGCTTTTGCTTCATTAATGGTCAGAATTATCTTTTCTTAATTAACTGGACCATTGGTGTACTTTTTCTTTAACTAATAAGTGGAACTGCTTCCTCAGAAATGCTTTAAATTCCTGCATTGATATTTAGCATACACAACTGAGATCCAATTACAATCTTGGGCCACAATTTTTTTTTGTATAGGCAGCTTTAAGAATATTGTTGATGTATAACAGGGCCAACTTTAAGATAAAGCTGGATAAGAGTACATCCAAAAACCACTTTACAGTGGCTTTCTCTTCTCATGGCACAAACGAGATATTCATAAAGTGTTCCGTAACATTTGGAAGTATATCCCAGCAGTAGTTTGGTGGGTCACATGGAGAGAAAGAAATGCTAGACCTTTGAAAACAAAAAGGAAAATGTAGTTAATCTCGGGCAATTATTATGGGTGCATTTCCAAATACTTCCCTTGTTGAAATGAACAGTCTGTAATCTGTGTATGCATTTTGTTTCAAAAATTGTAGGACTACAATAATAAACTAGCACAGCAACGCGCAGGGAAGAGTAGCAAAAGCAAGCTTTTAATTGCAAAATTCAAGTCTGAAGATTCATTGAAGGGGTGGGAAGTCCGTCAAGGGACATATTTCCAGGATGTGGTTGCTTCTAAGTATGATGGAGGAATGGATGCCACGTTTGAGTTTACTGAAAGAGGAGAGGCTGTTTTTTCAGGTAACCAGGAAAGATGATCTCAGGTCTTGAAAACATGTATACTTTGTTTTGTGAACTCATTTACGGGCTTGTAGTCCCATTTATTGCAATGTTGTGCTAAGTAAGACGAGTTTGAGTATGTTGGTGAAATATTGAATTTCAGTGATGCAAACTTTTGATCCCTGATATCTAAGTTTTCTTTCTCTTGGCTCATCCAAGGATATGTTTTCACAAGAGGAGGCTTTGTTGAATTGTCAAGAAAACTGTCACTTCCTTTAGGTTACACTCTTGACAGGTATTTACTATCAATGTCAATTTTTCTTTTTCCTTTTTACACCTACACGATGCTATTTTTCTCAGTTGTTGATTTATGCTCACTGCATATACTTGTGTCAATATTGATATTTTGATTCTTAGGTACGAGGGTCTAGTATTCTCTGTTGGTGGGAATGGGAGATCTTATGTTGTAATTCTTGAAGCTGGTCCTTCAGCAGATACAACCCAAAGCAAACTGTATTTTGCCAGAATTAGCACAAAAGCAGGATTTTGCAGGGTGAGCTCGGATTTACGGTGTGGAGGAAAATAATTAATTGAGTAATGCCTCCAGTATGAATTCCATTAATACTTTAGTTTTTATCCTAATGTTTTTGCATATGCACATGTTTTCACAGGTGAGAGTTCCATTTTCCTCGTTTCGGCCGGTGAGTCCAGACGATCCCCCACTGGATCCATTCCTTGTTCATACCTTGACCATACGCTTTGAGCCTAGAAGACAGGTCTGCCCTCAACCTGAAGCATTCCCTTTATCATTGTTGCCATTTTCATTTCTTCGAAAGTTTTAACTGTTTCTTTGATGTTATATTAGGGTTACCATATTTCTGGAATGCCAAATGTTCTTTTTGTATATGAATCAAATTGCATATACACTCGAGTCCATTCTACATTATTTAAGCACAGAGCAGGAGCAAAATCTTGAAATAAAAAAAATAGATCAAATAGACCAGGCTTAATGTGCCATGGTGTATGCTATTCGCCGATGACATAGTCCTGATAGACGAGACGAGGGTCGGTGTTAACGAGAGGTTGGAGGTCTGGAGACAGACGCTCGAGTCTAAGGGTTTCAAACTAAGCAGGTCTAAAACAGAGTACCTGGAGTGCAAGTTTAGCGCCGAGCCGAGCGAAGTAGGCTCGAGTCTGGGACGTCAAGCTTGGATCTCAGGTAATCGCCAAGAGGGACAGTTTCAGATATCTTGGGTCGGTGATTCAGGGGGACGGAGAGATCGACGGGGATGTCACTCACCGTATAGGGCGGGGTGGTCGAAATGGAGGCTTGCATCAGGAGTCTTGTGTGACAAGAAAGTGCCACAGAAACTCAAGGGGAAGTTTTATAGAGCTGTGGTTAGACCTGGCATGTTGTATGGGGCGGAGTGCTGGCTGGTGAAAAACTCCCATGTCCAGAGAATGAAGGCTGCGGAGATGAGGATGCTCAGGTGGATGTGTAGGCTCACCAAGTTAGATAAGATTAGGAATGAGGTTATTCGGGAGAAGGTGGGGGTAGCCCCAGTAGATGAGAAGATGCGGGAAGCGAGGCTCAGGTGGTTCGGGCATGTGCGGAGGAGAAGCCCCGATGCCCCGTGAGGAGTTGTGAGCGGCTGGCGGTGGTTGGCGCGAGTCGAGGCAGAGGGAGGCCCAAGAGGTATTGGGGAGAGGTGATTAGGCAGGANTGCATGCCATTTTATCTATGGTTTATGTTTAGATAATTATTTATGTGATTTCTGCTGGAGTTACTAATGCTCTTTTTGTTTTTGTTTTGTTTTCCTTCTCCTTTTCCTGAGCCGAGGGTCGATTAGAAACAGTCTCTCTGCCCTTTCGGGTAAGGGTAAGGCCTGTGTACGTATTACCCTCCCCAGACCCCACCTTGTGGGACTATACTGGGTAGTTATTGTTGTTGTTGTTTAGACCAGGCTTGATGAATATATATGGATAATTGAGGAGTCATTTCGATAATTCTTATATGCTTATGTAGGGAAACAAATTATATTTATTGCTAAAGCACTTTAATCTTTTTTCTTTCTTGAAGTATTTGACCAATTTTGTTAAGGAAAAAGAGCTATTTTCACTAGAAGATCCAATCCTGATAACAAAATTCATTGTCCTACCTGCAAAAGCCCTACTCTAGGATAGATACCTTAAGCATACTCTGACATAAATCCTTGTAACATTTCAAAGTAGAATTCACACTACACTCCCCAGACCCCACTTGGATTTTACTGGGTTGTTATTTCAAAGTAGAATTCAACTGTTTTCCGGTGCTAGTTGCTGATACTTGGTATCTGTGAGACAATAATACAAGTAAAATTATATTATTGATGTCTTTAACTATAATACAAGGTCCCCTATTTATAACAATACACAATACATACACTAATCCTATTCCATTTGGGATCATACTTATTTATATAGCTACTAACTACCTAACACTCCCCCTCAAGCCGGTGCATATTAATCATATGTACCGAGCTTATTACATATGTAACTAATACGACGACTAGTGAGGGACTTGGTGGAAAATCGGCAAGCTGATCACTCTGTGTTTTATCGGCGTTCTGCTATCCCTGATCACTATCTAACCGTATTGTCATTTGCTACAGAGGCCAAGTGATGGACCTAGCGGGGTGAACCAAGATTTGAGAAGCTTTCAGCTAATTATGGAATATATTAAAGCTTTGCCTGTAAGTTCAGTTGTCTGTTTGTGCAACAGCATAATGTGATACTTCATCTTCTTCCTGTTTTTGCTTATGATCTGCATATAACAGTCATAATCTATGAGCTGAAAGCAATTTGACTGGTAACTGTTTTAGTATCTTCAGGATAATTTACAGTCTAGAGAGTTCCTGATAAAAGTACTCCGTTCTACTTTCAGCTTTATTTTCTACATTACCTCAGTTGGCCGCAAAAGTTTGGAGTTCCGTCAATTTGGTTCAACCTGTGAAATGTCCTAGTTCTTGGATAAACTTAAAATGCATGTAATTACCATGCTAAAATTATTGATTCCCAAGAGTTAATTTGAGTCCCACTCTCAAATTTATGGTCATTGGTGATTAGTGCATTCAATCAACCCATTATTATCTGCTAGCCGCCATGTCCTGACCAATACTGAATCCAGGGACCACTCAGTCTTCCTTCTTCGAGCTGCTCATTTCCCCTTTTATGTGATAGATGACAACTTTAATCTCCATCTAGCTCTATGTTCATTACTGTGGCAGGTCTTTGTCAATGTAAAAGAGAATACTTGTTCTCTTTTTTCGAGAAATGACGTGTTTTTGTTGTTTTTGTTTTTGTTTTTGTTTTTGTTTTTTTTCCTTTCTTGTTCCTGCGCCGAGGGTCAATTGGAAACAGCCTCTCTGCCCTATCGGGTAGGGGTAAGGCCTGCGTACATATTACCCTCCCCAGACTCCACCCTGTGGGACTATACTGGGTAGTTGTTGTTTGTTGTTTGACGTGTTTTTGGCGTAGTATTCTATGATTCTACTGCTCACTCGAAACATTTTATGTATGCTTAAATAGCAACCAAAGTAACAAGTACACCATTGTTGTAAAACTCTAGGATCTTGGTGCTGCAAGTTTGCCATTTTAGCAAGCCTTTGATTGGAGGTTATGCTTACATAGATTCATATCAATTGCCCTTGCATGCATATTGGAACAGGAATAACCAGTAGTGGTGGAGCTCTCTCTCTCTCTCTCACACACACACGCTCGCGCGTGCACACACACTTCACAGAGAGCTTTCTTTTTGTAGGGAAGGGGTGTGTGGATAGGGTTTTACTTTCACAGAAGTGGTCTGCTTGTTATTATTTCATCCCTCTTTAACCAATTCTTTTATAGCTCCTACCTGGCATTTTCTGACCAGTCTTTACGTTTCTTATGTGGTTGTCTTCTCAAAAGATTCTGGGAAGGAATTTTAAGGCATAGCTCTGGATTCAGTATAATACTTTTAAGTTCTAAATCGTAAAGATGTGCAAGTTGGCCCAGATATTACCATTATCCCCACCAACAGAAAAGTTCTAGACCTTGTGACATTTGTGTGTTGAAGCAATGACTGCAGATTTTAGGTGACTTAGTAGTTTGGCGGGATACAACTTATAGATCTCTTCGCTGTTTGGATATGAGTAAAAGGTTTATACAGAAAATAATCGTGTTTTTGGATTATGCTATTGCTTTTTTTTTTCATCAGTTATTTAAAGTGCTGATTTGGTTGAAGAATCATTTGTTTGATACAAGAATTATGTTGGACTGTCTACTTATCGCCAAAGGGATTGTAAAATTTGCAGACTGGGCAAGAAACTGACTTTGTCTTAGTATCATGTACGGGGTCGGGAATAGAGACTACAAGACGGGAGCAAGTTTTGCGAGCCAAGAGGGTGAGCTCTTCTTCAAAATCTTCCTTCATTAGTTTTCTTGGATTAAAGCTGATTCCCTGGTTTTTGAAATTTTCTAGGCCGGTGAAGATTCATTAAGGAGGTCTGGCCTTGGATACACAATAATTCGCCCAGGTCCCCTGATGGTAAATATTTTTTCCTATTGTTCATGTATTGGTATTCACTTTGAACTGGAAATAGTGAGTCAATGATTGGCTTCTGGTTAACTTTAGGATTGACCTTGAGCAATAAGGCGGATTTGAATCAGCTTTTGCTTTGCTCAGAATTTTGTACCCTATCAGGCCATTTAATCTTACATCACATATGGTTTGTCGATAGGTTGTATCAAGGCTTTGAGTGGGAGAGCGAGAAGTGTTCTTTCTCCTTATTTGTCAGAACAAGTGTTAACCTGTTACTTAAGAACAATACTCTAAAGTGAAAAGACAGATAAATCAAATGCAAAGAGTTAGAGTAGGAAGGAATAAGTTATCAGTGTGGTGGTAAGTATGTATTTCTATGGGAAGTTCTGCTTAGCGGCTGCCAAATTATGCGGTATTCCACTAATCAAATGCTAAAGGAAGCAGGGGCTCTATTTAGCAGTTGTACCTTAAATTATTTCAAATTCTATTGAAAGTAATGAGAGACCTACCACCTAAAATATTATATAATAGCGAAATGTGAAGGTTTTAAACGATTGGTTCCTGCAGGAAGAACCAGGTGGTCAACGTGCACTCATATTTGATCAAGGAAATCGTATATCTCAGGTAAGAGTCATAGTGTACTCAAGAGAGTATTTCTGCACTTACAATTGAGCTTACCTTCATAAGGGAAAATGCAGGGTATCAGTTGTGCTGATGTGGCCGACATATGTGTGAAGGCATTGCATGATTCGACAGCCAGAAACAAGAGCTTCGATGTGAGTAACACTCTATTTGTTTTGATGCGAGAGTTTGAAAAAGTGGCTAATTTACCTTTTTTTCCTGTCTAGGTATGTTACGAATACGTAGCTGAGCCTGGGAAGGAGCTGTACGAGTTGGTAAGTTCTTTGATTAACAGATTTTATCAATTGAAAAATCAAAGGCAAAATATTGTACAGCATTTCCTTCATTTTCTGGATGAATATATCCTGTTTCCAGTAATATCTTGTTTTTCATTTTAACTTCTTTATATACATTGCAGGTTGCACATTTACCTGACAAAGCAAACAACTATTTGACACCAGCACTCTCAGTTTTGGAGAAGAACACATGATTGTGCTCCGAGTTTTATCAAGTTACAATCTTCATTCAATCTCTAACAGAAGGTATTGCTGCGAGACTTACCAAGATCTTTTTGACTATGAGGAATATTTTCTGTCTGCATCTGTTCTCAAATATATGTGTACATATATATTTATATATGGAAATAGTATTTTTTTTGTTTACTGATGGCCTTGTATATATTAAAAGCAAGCCCAGTCATAGAGTTATTTTGTTTAAGATGACTTGAGAACGCTAGTTAGTAGTTACTAAGTGATAGCAGTCCAACGTGTTCAACTTTCGATTTGTTTTTCTTCGAAAATGGAATGAGAGAAAAAATTAAACTACAATGTCTTCAGTTGAATTCTCCACCAAAGGGAAAGAAAGAAAAGAAAAGAGAAACCAGGGATGATTCTCCATGTATTCATCTAGAACCATGGTTTTTGGACTGCTGTTTTCCAGTTAACATAGCCCTATCTAGGCCCAGGTTGGAGCACGTGGCAAAAAACTTATGTGCACTCGATGTTAATATTATATCGATGAACGCAAAACATGTATCGTGCAATCAACCTTCATCACCGAACCATGGTTAAGTGATGCATTTTCACTTTAGTATTTGACTCTTAAGCTTCAAACCGCTTGTTTTGATGTAAAATACTGAATGCGGCAAGTATTTTTCAAGCACACTGGTGATGACCAAAGGCGAAACTAGTTAGGAGTCCAAGTAACTGTCACCCAAGAGGTTGAAGTCCAGTCACAATGATTTGAGGAGAAGATACATTGCAGAAACATAATGCCAAGCTCAGTTTACTTTATTTGATGACTCAAGGAGAAAAGGCAAAGCTGGATAGCTAGAGATCCACAAAGAAACATAATACGATATAATGCCACTCATATTTTGCGAATAATCCACAGCAAACAGAAGCCAAAAATATAAATACTCAACTGTGCTTACTTTACTTGCAGAGGATATTATATAATATTTCAATATATTAAATATCTTTGACATGTTTAACTAGCTCACTAGCTTCCGAAGAATTCTTCAAAATATATATCCCAGAAAAAGAACAAAAAAGAGTAAACACCATCTCATAGATGGATAACCTTGTGCCAGCAATTTAGAATGGATCAGGTATATGGACATCATTTGCAACAAAATATTAGTTTAGGTTATATCTAGGTAAGTATGCAGTATTATTCCACAAGATTTCATTCTAAAGCGCGAGTTCTATTTACTTTGAGTTATACTTGTACACATTGATAATGTTTTCTGTTGTAATACAAATTCTTATAACCAATTGTATGTATTTTCATCTGCTAGGTCAATGGACAGGAATTACTTACCTAAGGGTATTTTTTTAGATATAGTTTAATCCCTGAATTGTTAATACACATATTCTTATTTCACATTCATCACGTATAAATGATACATAAATTACTAATAATTTAATACCTCCAACCAAATATTGCATATGGTAATTATTTTTATTATGCGTTTAATCAAATGTTGTATTATGTTATGTGAAAATTTATTCTACGACTAATTTATAGCACATAATCAACCAAACCACCATAAGCTTCTTGAGCAAAGAGCCAAGTCAGCTTGAAGCTCGACCCATTTGTATTTTAGCTCAACTCGGCTTAGCTTGGTTAAAATCAAAGCTTGACTAGACTCGGTTTGATTTCGATCAAGGTTTGACTGGACTCAACTAAAGTTCGATAGAAGATCAATTCTATTAAGCTCAGCTCAGTTGATTCCCCTCCACTCAGCTCATTCGGCTTGAGTCATGCAATGATCAGTTTGAAACAAAAATTTATCCATCAAACTTAATTTCCATGTGGATTAGCAATATGTTTAATGTAGTTAATAATTACTAGCAAATTTATAAAATTTGTACTCTTAAATTTATTAGACGTAATTAAATCTTCGATACACATAGTTTCTCAAGACTACTTTATGGGTGATGCAAAGTGTAATTAAATTTTTAAATTTAGGAATTTAAAACTTAATGAAAGCTAATATTTGTAACTTTTTTTCAATTAATTTCTTCTTTATTTTTTATTTTTGTATGAAATCTATATTTATGTTAGATGTTATTAAGTTTGCGTCATTTGAATTTGACTTCCAATTTAAACTAATAATGCATATAATTCAATCACATTGGAATGCAATAATCAATTTATACTAGTAATTGCTTATATATTTCCTAATCAATCAATTTATTATGAATTTAATTTTTTCCAATAGCATAGCACTAAGTATGGAAGCAATCATTACTGTCACGACCCACAACTACCTGATCGACACCCGACATACTACCTAACTCGTATAAGAATACACATCTATATACCTTGTTGAAGCCATTTGGGAACACAATTATCTTAAATGATTAAGACCATATATGAAACATATATTTAAATCTACCATTTTCAATAATTGAAAACACATAAAGATAACAATATTAATTTCATGCATGCAATATGAATAACTCTCAATTACAACCCAAAATAATGGTAACCGTCTGCGAAATCTCTATGACACAAGAATAGAATAAATACTTGAGACAAACCCCAATCAGAAGAAAGTAAGATCAACATGACAATTACCACGAAATAGAAGTGGTGCCTCACTATATACCTTTGAGAGAGAGTCATCCTAGCCCCATTCGCTCATCACATGCTACATTTCATCTTGGAAACATGTAAAGAAATCGAGGCTCTGGAGAGGGGCCCTTGAGAGCTGAGTGCATCGCTATAATACTCAATAAGTGTCATAGACTCTCTTTAACTCGAGTTCTCGGGACAAGCTTTACAAAACATATGCAACCAACATTTTATATAAAGCAATAAACTAGGACACCAGTACATATCCTTGTCGTTCTAAATGAAAAGAATAGAAAAATATAAATCATTATACAAACTTTTAAAATATTTATATCAATCCATGATCCTAATTAAAATCATGCAAAACTATTTAAACTTTATTAAGTCATTGAAATTACTTTCGGCTCCTTAGGCCTATACATAATAAAATTATTTTTTACCTTTCAATGGGAGTAATATACCATCATTGACACAAGAAGGTCAACTAGGTTATGTACCTAGCGGCAGCAAGTATCATATACCCTACTTACTCAGGTCGTTTTATTACAGTACCGTATAAATCGACTCAGCTATGCTAGTAATAGCACAAAATAGCACTCTCTCAAGGAGGATACTTTGCCGTAGTCTTTATCACAAAGTGGCCATCTACGCCTATATCGACACATGTAGTTTCATAACGACAAACACGATATATTTGAAGCCAATCTCGGTGAACACAAATAACTCTAAAAATATTTGATACTCCAAAAATAGATTTATAGCCATATAGCCTCAAAGTATATATTTTATCAAATCATAACATTTATAGTCAATCCAAACAATTTGAATAAAATCAAATAAGATCATTTCCCTTTTCATATTAAGCAATTAACAATGTCGCACCTCGTTTTCTCGCGAAAAAAGGGCTTCGACGTGTGACAACTCTTTTAAAGAAGGTATTAAAAGAGGAGAGTTTCCACCTAACAATTTTTAAGGTGCGTTAGGGCACTTATTTGTGAATACCTCTGTTTGACTAGTCTATGTCACCAAAGATCGGGTAAGGGCTCAAACTACCTTAAAGATAAGGTGCTAGGTACTCTTCGAGGTCCACAACTGTGGGTCCTAGCCAAACTTAATATTATGTGGATTATAATAAAGCTAAGTGATCAAATAAACAAAGGGAATTCAAAAGTCAAAGAATTTTTATTACAACATAATTAGTACAAATCTTAGTACGAATATAGGGATGCAACTATTTAGATCTAATAGCAACATATAAAA
>MU747440.1:23181-37641 GCA_026770625.1 Nicotiana glauca | reverse complement strand
GGGGGGGGGGGGGGGGGTCCTAAGTTTTTTAACCTAAAGGATCACCTCGTGCAACATGAATAATACTACGCAAACTCCTTTGGGATAGGGAGTTACTCATATTATTCAGCGGGCAAAGACTATCATCTCCTACTATCGATTACTTTGTAAGAGTTGTTTACTTAAAGCGTGCTATTTCAATTCGAATTCGTGCTCTATGTGTGCACTACCCGTCCCATACCTATGGCCCAGGAGGTATTGGACCTTTATTTGGGTAGTTCTAGACCTTACTTAGGCTGCTGAGAAATGTCAAAACTAGGCGACATACAAAAACACATTGGACTTCAAATATAGGCAGTTAAGGGCTCAAGTTTGCCTCCACACTTAAGCAAAAAATGCACGCAAGATAAGTTTTCATGTTAGGTAATTTAGAATTAAGAACATTAAGCCCTATAGACATGATTTCTATGTAACAATGTATCAAAGCATGCAAGCAATTTTAGAGGGTAGCGTTGTTTATCTCCAAATGATTACACGATTGTTACATGCTGGCTTGAGATTGCAGATTTCCAATATTTTAACCTACAGATGCTGCGTCTAAGTGATTTATGCACTAAGTGATAGTGAAATCTATTGGGGGAAGCCTGGAATTACTCATGCCTTTGATAGCAGCATAAGTGAGCAATAAACAACGTTAAGATGTGCAACATTAATATTTATCAAGGTGAATAGTCATACCCTATAGATAGGATCTCAACTGTTAGCACTTGGAGCCGATTTTTATTATTATACCTTAACCTTATAGGCATGTTTTCCAGGTGAACAGTGCGATGCAGTAACAAATAAAATGATTAAAATCCTATATACATGAATTCTAGTAGATATGTTGCAGCAATGCAAATTGGAGGAAAGTTCAACGATATTCATTTCCTATGGGCAGGTTTTCTAATAACATGTAGCAACAGAGATACTTGAAGCATTTGAGCTCATTCTTTGCTAGTAAACAACTAGAGTGAGTGTGTGCTTATCTAAAGATATGATTACAGTGTACATAGAGATTTAATGGCATATATAGCAAACTGAATCCTATAGGCATATTTTCTACTCTTGAATGCAAACATCAGAATTTGCCCATTCCTCATTTTTACTAGCACCCCAATTATTTATTACAAAGTTATTACAGGCTCAATAATAAAGTAATTATAAATATTATACAAATAATGATAGTAGGCAACATCAGGCCCAAAAGAAATACCCAGTATTGTCTGGGCCTTTAACAATTCTCATGCAGCATACCCAAATTTCCAACAAGGAGCCACATTCATCAACACAACCCAGAATTCATACAAAAGCTCAAAGCCAAATCACACAACCATATTGTCAAGCATTGAATCACTTAAACCAACCAGCTTAGATATTTAACAGATAATAGAAAGAAAGGGTTGAGTGGGATAGTTCGGGTTTTAGGGAGTGACTAAAGACCCAAATCCTAGTGTGTCAGAGTTTACAAGGATCTCAAATGGACCCTGAGCAATGCTCACACTAGGGAGTTTAACAGTAGGAACCTTAATGGCCCTGGCTTTCAACCAGCCAAGAATGAGAGGTTCAGGATAACATAGGTAACAAATGAGAGAGTATGGCTAATGGTTGAGGGTCAAAAGTTGAGGGGATACACTTATAGCTTAAAATAGACATAGCAAGGTTTAGAACGCAAAGAAAATAATCAAATTGGTCACAAAACTTAAAAGCAGGTTTAGTAGAGACTTAGAAGCAGATTCAACACTTATAAAAACAACACATGGACAATCACATATTGAAAGAGTTATGGGGGGGACAAGTTTAGAGGATTGACAAAGATTATCATGCACATATGCATAATACTAAATGAGTTGAAACCTAAGAGGTCCAAATTATGCTAAGTATACATCCTAGTGTCATAATATAGACATGTTAACCCTCGTCAAGAAACAAGACATCATTTAGACATGATGAGGAACACATATTGTGATAAGCCAAGTAATCACTGAAGGAATAGGGCATCAAGTGAGCCAAATACATACGGAGGAACATATTAGCAGAGAAACAAGATCATAGTCGATAGAAAAGGTCTTAACACAAATTAGAATACATTACATATGCAAGACTATCATTATAGAGATTCAGAACAGAGTGGGAAAGTAAACTCATGTGAAATATAAAATATAGGCATTTAGGCATTGACACAGTAGACTAATTAACTAAAGAAGGTCCAAGTTATACCAAGGATTCATCCTAATATCATGAAACAACAATTTAAATATGGTAGGGAAAACAAGTTTAGATAACTATTATAAAATTCCAAGCAATCACTAAAGGAGTATAAGATTAAGTGAGTGTGATGAGTGACACAATAACATAGAAACAAGTCATAGTTAATAATGAAAGTTTTAACTTAGGTTGTTACAGATGTGAGTTATTCATTATAGAGACTCAAGACAAAACAGGTAAGCATATTCATGAACATTCAGGTACCAATACATTAGTTAAACGAGCTTAGTAGGGTTAAGACATAGACGGTCTCAAAGCTAGCAACATTAGGTGTAGTTAAATGCTAAAGAGACCTAGAATGAGCGTAAAGCTAACAGAGTTGTGCATAAAAGTAGCCCAGAAACGGATTAAGCCATAAATTTTAGAAGTGAGAACACATGTAAATCAGAGACACATAAGGATGAAATTGCAAAAGTCAAGTGACTTACCAGTTAAATGGACAATCAATAAAGAACAAAATTCCATAAGAACCCAGAATCCTAATGTGTCAAAGTTCCTAAAAGCTTCAAAAGAACTCCGGGCAATGCTCGCACCAAGAGAAAGTTTGAATAATAGAATATCAGTGGCCTTGGCTTTCAGCCGGCCAAAAAAAAAGTACAGAACAAGAGAACGAAGGAATAACATAACAAAGGTTCAAATTTCAGTGAAATTATAGCGATTCCAGTCTGTCTCAAATGGGAATGGGGAGGGGTTTATATAGTGATAGAAATTGAATAAGTAAATAAGAAAAACTATAAAATCAAACATAAATAAAGAATTAATAACATGCAGAATCAATACAAATCGGATTAGGGGAAAATAAGTAAACCCTAGTTGACAGAAATCAAAGATTGGCTGGAAATCTTGGCTAATCGGACCCATATAGCCATGGTCATGATGTATATGGACTAAACACCATCCCGACTCAAGAACTTGAAGTTGAATGGATAGATTCTAAGAGATAATGCTTGCCATGTTTAGGCAAGTACTAGGTGATACCATAGATTTGTAAAGAATAACGAGATAACACACAAAAGGCAAGGAAATCATGGAAAGAATCCACAGTTGATACGAATTTGGAGAGATTTTAGAGGGCGGCTAGGGTTTCCGTGGAGAGGAGAATAGAGGATACAGAGGCGGCGTCTCAGGGAAAATGGGGTTAGGGTTTCTGGGTTGGGTTAATTAAAAGAGGAGAATGAAGGAGGGCAGTTGATCTTGAGAGATCAATTGCCAGGATTAAAAAATGAATAGGACGGGTCATGGAGATGGTTACCGACTGGGTTTTAGGTTAAAGGATTGTTTGGTTTGGGCAGGAATTATTGGCTAAGGTACTGGGCCAATTTGGTCTGAAAAATCACTCAAAATTGGGCCAGCCTTTTAAACACATATAATTTATCAAAATAATTAATAAATAAATAAAAAATATTTTTATGCACTAAAATAATTTAACATTATAAAAATATAAAATGTTATTTTGACGCAAATAACATAAATAAGGAGCATCTGCATATGAATATAGGCTATTACTGAAAAATAGTGCAAATAGCTTTAAAATACTAATATAATCATATAAAAATAAAGTGAAAATATTATGAGACATATATGGGGATACAAAATAGTAATTTTGGATGATTAAGTCATCACAAATAATTTAAAGGGATAATTACTAAATATTTATGTAATTTAAATGCAAGAAAATTAATTTTAAAGCTCTAAAAATTATGGAAAGTTATAAAAAGTGCTTGTATAGATTTGTAAGCTAAATAATGATGCAAAAAAAATATTTTGGAAGTTTATGTATCATTTGAAAAATATGAGGGCAAAATTGGGTATCAACAGTTGCCTCTCTTTACCCAAGAATGATGAAAGAGTTGTCGGATAAATAAAATGATGACCAATTTTGGACGAATTGAATGAGGGATGATATGATTTGAAAACAATAGGGGCTGAACCCTTGTTCCTGATCATAGGCTAAAAACTCATATTTTAGTTATTGTAACAACACTATAAGTATTGCATTTCACAATGATTTGAGTTTAAATGATTATGAATTGTACTAAATTCATGATTTATGCCTTGCAGGAAGAGTTTTCAACTTAAGAATTAATTCGAAATTAATTTGAGTAATATGAGGCTTTGAAATCTAAGTAAAATATAAATAAATTAACTTGGAATCGTATTCGGGGGTCACAACGCAAGTCCGGAGAACAAAGCAATGAGTCGAGCAGGCATACGATATATTATCTAGTAAAATACCCATAACTTTTTGCTCAGAACTCTGTTTGGGCTCTATAATATATTGATGGATAGATATTTAAAATTTCTACAACTTTCATGTTTTGTATTTTACCGAATTCCCAAACGCGCAAAGTATATAGTTCGCGCGATAGTTTGCACGTTTTTGTCCGGGAAATGAATTATTGAGGGATAAAATGGAAAATCTGAGGGGATCCACTCAACTTACATAAAGTAAACCTCCATTATTGAAAGGAGGGCAGATCAGATTTTTAGAGAGAGAGGAGGAGGAGATTCATCTTGGAGCTAGGAGAAAGGAGAAGAAGAACATCTTGGAGCAAGGATTCAAAGAGTTCTTCTAAACTTTCTTCTAGCTCTTTGTTTTTATTGTGTTTAAGACTTTTATTATTGATATTTGTATAAATATGTATAGCTAAAAACCCAAGTATTCTGGGGTCATGGATGTTAGATGATCTTGTTGTTTGAAGCTTAGATTGAAGATCTTGAATGTATCGTTATGAGTTGTTTATTTGATTCTGCTTTTAATTATTTTACTGCGTAGCTAACTGATAATAGGTGAATTTGACTATAATCACGCCCTAAATAATCACATTTTTATGTTGTTTTGATAATATATATGATGATAAAATGCTCTTAGTAGTGTCTTTTATGAATTGTAGGTACAAAATGGGTAAAGAAGGCTAAGGAGCAATTTTGGAGTCAAAAGTGGAAGAAAAAGGCCATATTTGCAAAATTACATAGAAGTCACGCCTGAACAGCCCTGGAGAACCAGAAGGACTGTTCTACCGCGGTTCCACCGCGACCGCGGTAGAACCGCGGTGGATGAGGTTCGCGGAAGTTTGGAGATTCAGAAGGGTCGTTTGGCCGCGGTTCCACTGCGACCGCGGTAGAACCGCGGCAGGCACCGTAAACCTGAAGGACTGAAGTGTAAAAACGGGATTTTTAAGACCTAAACCCTATTTAAACTATAAACTTCGCCCAAAGGAGGCATGTATTCATTATTAGGTTATTTTGAGAGGAAAAACCATTGTAGGGATCTTTCCCAACAACTTTCTTCTTTTCTTTTGTTCTTGATGATGAATTCTATTCTAGAGTATTTACCCCAAATTATGAGTAGCTAATTCCTTTGTCTAAGGTTTTGATGGAACCTATTGGGGGATGAACTTCTTGTTTATGTTAATGCAAATTTGCCAGTTTAATCTTTATTTATTCAACTATATTCTTGTTGTAGTTAATTGACAGGATCCTCAATTAGCTGTGCCTATTTAGTATACATTGCTCGGGAGAGAGTGTATATTTAGGTAGTTGTTGAATAACATCACTCCTAAAGAATATGAGTAATCTATATCTGCAGGTTTAAAGACGGGATTAGGAATAACGAAGTCTTGGGTGTAATCTAAGTGAACTGTACAAATTAAAGCTAGCTAGTGTAGCTCGGGAGAGTGCAGTAGTATATTGCTGTGATTGCTCGGGAGAGAGTTACGGTAAGCTGAGTGTTCATGATTAATAAAGTGAGTCGGTAAATTTGTATGAAGCATAAACAGAAGGGATTCCATCAATAGGGAAAGTCATTACCTTAGCACTTTTCTCTCATATTTGTCTACAACTCTAGTATTTAGTTATAGTTTGTTCTTTTTACACAATTTTAGTTTATAAAGAAAACTCAACAGTGATACAAAAAGTATTTGGAAGCTGGTTCTGAGAAGTGAGTGAGTTTAAAGATAGCAGTTGTTAGGTTGACTCTCTGTGGATTCGACCCTGGGCTTAATACTTGGGTTTTATTTGCAACGTCCGCAGAATCCTATTTAGAGGATATACATTGGGCGTGATCAAATTTTGGCGCCGTTGCCGGGGAGTTAACGGAATTACCAACTGCCATTGATAGAATTACGAAATTCTTGGTGTAGCTAGTTTCTTTACACCCAATTTTTGATTGAAACTTTTGACGGTTGACTTGGTTGCACAGGTGTATGCCTAGAAACTCTACAAGGACTGGAGAACTACTCGAAGGACTCTCAGACCCTGAGAAAGCATTCCGGGCTTTAAACCGTGCCAACAAAAGACATCAACCATCTCAACAAACAAACAAACTTGAAACTAACATGGGAGACGTATTCAATCCAAACGGAGACGGTAGGAATCAGCAACAAGATGCGAATGTCAGGGAAGCGGCACCTCTTGTGCCCGAGGGAGCTTTGTATGACTGGGCACAGCCCACAGCTGACAATCTGGCCACCGCCATAGTTGTACCAGCCATACAAGCGGAATCGTTCCAGATTACAAACAATATGCTGCACTTATTGCAAAACAAGGGATTATTCTCTGGGACACAGCTTGAAGACCCTCAGCAACACCTGAAGAACTTCCTGTCAATTTGTAAAACACAAAGGCAGCCCAACGTCACTCCAGAGGCAATCAGATTATTATTGTTTCCATTCTCGGTGACAGGAGCTGCACAGATTTGGCTGAACTCACTCCCTATCAACTCTATTGCAACTTGGGATGAGTTGGTCAAGCAATTTCACAACAAGTTCCACCCGCCCAATAAAACAGCTCAACAAATTGATGAGATCGTGAGCTTCAAACAGAAACCCATGGAAACATTGCATGAGACATGGGGTAGGTTCAAAGGAATGTTGGTGATGTGTCCCCATCATGGTATTCCGGAGCAGATGTTGGGGCAACGTTTTTACATGGGCCTTTCAGATAGTATGAAAAATATTGTGGATGCTTCAGCTGGTGGGGCATTCTTGAGCAAGACTTGGAGAGAAGGGCAGAATTTGCTAGATAAAATGGCTCAGAATTCAGGGTGGACAAACAGGAATGCACCCATCACTCCAGTGGTGCACTCAGTACCTCTTGATCCTTCCAACACCATGGCTGAAAATATGGCAACTCTCTTGACACAGATGAGCATCCTCACTAAAAAAGTGGAGGAGTCAGGACAAAAACAGCAGGTACACATAGTTGACACTACCAATGGGGGTTTATGTACATCCTGTGTAAATCAGCCTATGGGGAATCCATGGAATGTAGAGCATGACAATCATACCCAGTACCCGGAGGATATGAATTATGTAGCTAATTATGGGGGTCAGAGGCAAGGAAATCAGAACTGGGGCCAACAGTCACAACAGCCGTACAGGCCGCCTCAACCACAATACAATGCCGGTAACATTGCAGGTACGAGACCTTCCAACAATATGGCACCTTATCCTAGATCTCAGGGGTATAATAATCAGCAACAAGGGTACCATCAACCTCAGCAGCAGCAGGGTGCAAGACAAGAAGATGGTTTCGCAAGACTGGAAGCAATGATGCAACAGTTGATTGGATCCAGTGCAAAGACCAATGAAAGGGTAGATGCACATGACGCAGCTATAAAAAATATTGAAATGCAGGTAGGCCAAATTGCTATGTCCCTGAACAACCGTCCTCAAGGGACATTGCCTGCAGATACACAAACCAATCCCAAAGATCAGGGCCCGAAGGTTTCATTTTGTCGTGACATTCCAGAAAGGTGGTTGGTTTGTAGTTTTAAAGTGGTTGCAACACAAGGACAAAAGACAATGGCAAACAACAATAGAACTGAGTTTCCAAGTGTTATTATCGATTCAAATTTTAAGGAACTCATGAATTCAAATTTTAAATTTTAATATTTGATAACATGTTGTATCCAACCACCAAACTGGGGCAGAAAATTTTCTCTGTTTGTCTATTTTGTTGCAGTCAAGAGCCCACCTGGAGAACAAGGGAATACTTTTCAAGTTCAGCAATCAGGAGCCCACCTGGAGAACAAGGGAATACTTTTCAAGTTCAGCAATCAGGAGCCCACCTGGAGAACAAAGGAATAATTTTCAAGTTTAGCAATCAGGAGCCCACCTGGAGAACAAAGGAATACTTTTCAAGTTTAGCAATCAGGAGCCCACTTGGAGAATAAGGGAATACATTTCAAAGTTTCAGCAATCAGGCACCCACCTGGAGAATAAGGGAAGTACAATTCAAATTTTAGATTTTAATTTTTTAATCTTTGATAACATGATGTGCCCAGCCTCCAAACTGGGGCAGAAATTTTCTTTGTTTGTCTATTTTGTTACAGTCAGGAGCCCACATGGAGAATAAGGGAATACTTTTCAAGCGTCAGCAATTAGGATCCCGCCTGGAGAATAGAGGCATATATTTCAAACTTAAGCAGTCAAGCATCACCCGGAGGAATAGCAAAGTATCTCCGATCACAATGAAAGGCAACAACGCAAGAATTCCATCGGAAGAATACAAGTGCAAGGCAACACAAGAGCAAGTTGGAAGACATAGATAGGACCTTTTTGTAATTCACAGATCATAGCGTAGGCTGACTTCTTTTTGTTTTAACACGGTGTAGTAAGGAGGTCAGCGAGCAGTAACAGCAGCAATAATAGTGAAATCACTGCTCCTGGTAGTCCCAGCTACCAAACCTTCCCGAACTACACTGACCTGATTCCTCTTTAGCCAAGGATATATAGGCAACCTCTGAAGCAGGGTGCGGTCAGATCTTTTAAAAATGCTTCACACGGAGTATTCGGACGGGCAAAAATCGCTCGTATCCGCTCACTTATCTTTGCCCGAGAACTCTGCGTATTTCCGAGCAAAGAGGGGTAGCTGTGAGCATGTGATTTTTGCCCTAGGTGAATTGCTCCCAAAAATTCAAACAAAATAATTTCTTTTATTATTCTGCAATTTTGTGAATTCTTGTGAATTTTTGTTAATTGTTGGCATTTTTATTTTTGCATTTTAATTAGTGAAAAATATAAAAATACTTGGCATTTGCATTTAGGATTTTTTTCACCTTTTAGGATTAATTAGTGACTAGGTTATTTTACAAAGAGGAAAATACCAAAAATAATTTATTTTTACATTTTAATTGTTAATTATTGAATTTGGCATGAGTTTACTTTTAAATAGGATTTAATTAATTTTTAGGAATTAATTAGCTTAATTTTAAAAATATATTAGGTCTTTAATTTTTATAAACTCAGAAAATATAAAATACAAAATTAAAACAAAAGAAGAAAAAGAAAAGAAAACAAGGGAAACAAATGTAAAAAGAATTAAAAGGTTTTTTGACTTTGGTCCATGCACATTTTAACGCAAAAAGACTCAAAAATCGAACCAAACATCACTCCACGCTCAGGCCCAATTTAATCCTTGTCACACCTCCTTTTTCTTTTTTATTTATTTATTTAATGTATCACTTATTAATACTATACCCCGGGAAGGGATATAATAATAAAAAGGGAAGGAGTTTTTTCAATTAAAGGACAGTCGGAACGGGATTTGTTTATTAAATTTCAGAGTCGCCACTTGGANAGAAATCCGGATAAGAAATTCTGTTAACCCGGGAGAAGGTGTTAGGCACTCCCGGATTCCGTGGTTTTAGCACGGTCACTCAACTGTTGTTTTTGTTTTTATCTGATTTTTATATGCTTCATTTTTATGCTTTATTAATGTCCCGCCTTGTCATTTTTAAAGAATTGCGACGTCGTGAAAATGCATTTCAAGTCACACCGTACTAGTACGCCTGTGACTTTAGTGCATTTCAACTTCGCCGGAATTTGGATTTAGGTCACATAAATGTGCACCCGTATTAGGAATGTAATATTATTAATCGCACCTAAGTATCTACGTCTTTATTAATTTTGGAAAAGACCATGAAATTCGCTAAACGGTCCTTCCTAATCTAGAATTTTTATGTTAAGACTTATTTGGGGGCCTCGTGTATTTTCACATTTATAACAACGCTCATCCCTTATTTTTAAAGGGTCAATCCTATTTGTGTACTATATTATCTATTTCTGTTTTTCGTCCTAATAATTGTTTTCGCATTAATTTTAGATTATTGTGTATGTCCAGGCCATATTTTATTATTGGGCCTGGACCTCGTATTGGCTCAGCAATTTGCAGCCAAACGAAACTGGGTTTCTGCAACCCAACACTCATTTCTTTTCCCATTTAAAGGCATAACTGCAATTTTAATTTGATCAAGGCCTGATTTCCAGTTGAGGCCCAAATTATTCATATTTAAAGCCGAACAGGAACT
Organism: Nicotiana glauca; assembly: GCA_026770625.1. Classification (NCBI taxonomy): domain Eukaryota; kingdom Viridiplantae; phylum Streptophyta; class Magnoliopsida; order Solanales; family Solanaceae; genus Nicotiana; species Nicotiana glauca. The sequence goes on along the minus strand of MU747440.1, from coordinate 27,044 downwards.
AATATTCATTTGCAACAATATTTGATAAATACAACAATTAACAGCTTCTACAAACGTTAATTTTGTATTTAATCACTACTGATTCTAACGCCTGACAAATAATTCAGAATTTTAATATGATGATCTTTTATTCAAATGGCAGAATTTGATATTTAAATCATTATCACGTCTTAGCTGTTTCTATCATTTTAAACTCAACTAAAAAAAATAATATTCTAATTTTAACTAAGAAAATTCAAGTCATGGTCAAATTGCAGAATCAAAACAAGTTTATAATTAAATCAGTATTTTGTATTTCATATCTAATCATAATCAAAACACGTTTATAATCAAAACAACATCCAAACATTAATATTTCGTATCTGATTCATGATAACTTCAAATCCAAGTGATTTAACTATGTTTATTCCAGTTTTAAATCTTAGATTTAAGTGATCATTATAACTAATCTACTGGCTACGTTTTCTACAGTACTATCTACTACTACTTTAATCTAAATTGAGTTCATATAGCCTAGTATTTATTACAACCCATTCCTAAATGAATTACAAAAATCTAAGAAATGAAAACTAAATAATGAAATAACAGAAATGCACAACCAAACTGGTCAACATTTATTTCTTCATCATGCAGTTCAATTATAGCTCCAGGGCATAATTGTGTGCCTGGTTCAAGTAACAAATTGATGAGTCTAGAGTTGGAGAAGAAGGAAGATCAGCAACAACAACAATGATATAGCAACAGCAGCAGAAATGAATCAACACAGCAATTACCAAACTCCAGAATATAACCCAATAAATTAACCCAAGCAAATTGGAAACCCATCCCAGTCGAACAAAACCAGTGAAGAACGATCACCAGAGATTCCCAGAATAACACTCGAATTGTATGCTATGTAGAAGACCAGTAGAGTTCTGAAATTTCAGAACCCTTTTGAGTGATTTTAGACTCTAAATGTGTACCAGAGAAATTAAATCCTTAATTCTCTGAAAGTTGGAACCCTCTTAAATTTTCTGAAAAATTCGAACCCTTCTTTTTCTCCCTAGGTTCCCTTCAGGTTCCACTAGGTTCGGCCCTTTTTTAGGCTTGAAACAACCTATTTATAGAATAAATTTGGGAGGGAATTTTTGAATTAGTTATTTATATTTCCCACCCCAACTCTTTTTCAATTAGATAGCAGAATTCTAATGGAAATGCACTTGAACCCCTGCTAGAAGGTTCTAGGCAGTTCCTTATTATTCTATTGGGCAAGATTTTACTTAGTTGCCCTCACTTGCTAAGGCTTATTACTCATTTGACTTTTAACTATGCCTAGTATACCCCTTATTGTTCATGTATTTTCAGTAAAATCAGGTATTAAAGTCATTTATACCCGCATTACCTCTATGTAATCTACAGAAATACCAATTCACCTTCCCCTTTTACCCCCTTACATTCAATCATATTTACCCGACCTATCATTAGGTTTGCTGAGCCTTGGGTAATTAATATATTTAAAATATAGCCCCCTGAGACTCGTTTTAATTTTTAGCCAGTTTCAAATTAGATAACCTTTTCAGGATTAACCAATCTTACAAAGATAGGCACAAATGGACTTTACAAAGTCAAAGACTCTCACTGTGTTGCAAATATAACCACAATAGATATTTTACACATATAACCTAAATGTGCATAAGTACTCAGAAGTTCAGAAGAAACAAACATATAAATCATATTGCAAATGTAGCCAGTTTTATGTAGTCTTGCACAAATAGCCTTAATCACAACTAACTTTAAAATTAATTAGAACTCAGAGAGACAAATTGATAATGGCTGAATCTCAACTAATCAAAACTCTAGTCGAGACATGGTCTATTACTCAAGAACATTAAACAGCTAATAGCATGCATTTTAACAAGTAGCTATATTCAGAACTAAGAATACTTGGTTGATTTCAGGCATATACATGTAATAAGCTCAGGTCTTTTCACAAATATGAACACAGAAGAGCAAAGTATAGCACAGAGGTGGATCAATTTAACATGTACAAGGATTTTAAACATGCACCATATCCAGATTTAACAGTTAAAAACACAAAACACTGAACAAGGCAGGCTTCATGGAAGAACAGAAAGATTCAGCCATTAACAAAAATAAAAGAAGGGGTAGAAGATTTGAGAAACAGATTTTATTAAGGTTTGGGGACTTAGCTTTTTTCGTGTTTTCTTTCTTTTTCGTTCTTTTCTATTTTCTTTCCTTGTTCTCTTCTTTCTTCATTTTTCTTCATTTTTCTTCTTCTTTTCTTGATTTTCCAGCGCTTCAGAGACTTGGAGTCTCTTAGATTTTTAGATCTTCCAAACAGACTCGTGGAAGTCTCAGAGACCATGGGTGTGGTTTTTTTTGAAGGGTTTTTGTTTTGGGTGCTCGCCGGAGTAGGGTTTTGGCAAGACATTTTTTAATATTCGAAGGGTTTGAGTTAGATTCGAAGGATGAGACTTAGGTAGGGTGAAAGAGAAGTTTCAGGTGATTCTAGGGTGTAAATATGGGAGGCTGGTTCAAAAGTGGTGGTCGCCAGCTAGGGTTCCGGCGACCTATTTTTCAAGATTCGAGCAGAATGAGAGGTTTTTGGCTGGAACTAAGGTGATGGGGTGAAACAGAACTTCAGGGTGGTTCAGGGGTGTTTGTGGTATCTTGATCTGAACTAGTAGGGTTCCCCGCCGGTAGGTTTCCGGCGGGTGTTTGAGAGAAACCTAGGGCGGCTGGGGTTTTCAAGTGAAGACGAAGGGTATAAAAATGAAAGAGATGTAACGCTTTGGTATATTTAAAAACCCTTAAGGATATGAGACCAACGACGCCGTCCCATTTAAGTGTCCATAATTCCTGGCCGTTTGATCAAAGCCTTCAATGGTCCAGATATATTAACCTTTAAACGATGTCGTTTTGGCATAGCCTGGGGCAGACCGGGTTTGGTCCCTTTGAGCCTAGGCAGGTGTTATACAGGAATTTTGATGTTTAAAATTATCAAATACCAATACATTTTACTCATGTAGTGAACTCAGCAGTTCAATTAACTCAAATTGAAAAGTATATTTGATTATCAACTGAATCAAATCGGAAATGGCAGAGACACAGAATTCGCGTGTCTCTATTATCTAATAGAGATGATAGAGACACGGTACTCGTGTGTCTTTATTATCTAATAGAGATGATAGAGACACGGAACTCGCATGTCTAATAGAGATGATAGAGACACGGAACTCGCGTGTCTCAATTATCTAATAGAGACACGGAACTCGCATGTCTAATAGAGATGATAGAGACAAGGTAAGGGTCGGGCTCGGGTAGATATCTTCTTGGCCTGAGTTGTTTGGATCCATTTGAGCTACTAATTTGGGCTATTAGTTATTTATTCTTTTGTATCTTCTTATTTTGTATTTTTACCATTATTTCTTTTGTATTTTGTATTGTTATTTTTTCGTATTTTATTTTCCTTTGTATTTTCTGTATTAATATTAAAGTTGGCAATTTTTCACTTTAAAGCATAAAATGTTATTTTGATTTTTTTTCTTTAATTTGTAAAAAAAATGAATTAATATCTACTCCATGTGAAATTAATTTCTAAATGCATATTTTTTTGTATTTTTATTTATCATACACAAATAACATGCAAACAATCGTCACAAAATTCACAAAAATTGTAAAAATAAAGAAAAAAATGTTTTATTTGAATTTTATGGGAATAACTCATATGTAGGGTAAAAATCACGTGCTCACAATCCTAACTCAGTCCGTCCCATTGGATGACCAAACGACCTCGTTTAATCAAGGCTTAATCCTGGCCGCCGATGTTAACTAATCAAATGGCCAGGAACTGGGGATCACAT
>MU747440.1:1434-22713 GCA_026770625.1 Nicotiana glauca | reverse complement strand
CCCGTATTGTCGTCTCCACATCCCTTACAGACCTAAACGTAATTCTGCCTTACGCCACCGCCGGAAATCACCTCACGGAAGCGGACCATCTCCAAACCACTCCAAAAATACACCCCTTACTCCTCTCTTACTCCTCTTTCCACGCCCACAACCCGTTTCCCTCAAATCCTGTCCAAACACTTCGAATCTTGGATCGAACTTTTTCGACCAGAACACCACCCTTCCCAAACCGGTCGAAAATAACATCATAGAATCGCCTTGCCCTCCTCTTTCACACCCCCAAACCCCGGCCCTCGAAACTAACTAGAACTGCTCGAATATTGGTTTGAAATTTTTGGCCGAACCCTAGTTTCTCCAAATTACACCAGATTGATACCACAGGGTCTCCTTGCTCCCTTCATGATGAATTCAACATCATTGGCCCTCAAACTTCATTAGAGTCAGTCGAGTTTTGAATCTAAAAAGTGGTCGGTGATTTTTCTTAGGTTCTTAGTGTTTCTTTTAATTAATTAGTTGTTTTGAGTCTAGTTTTATTTGTTTTCTATTCTTCTGTGTTATTAAATTTGGTCAATTCTGATCTAATCCTCGTTTCACTTCTGTTTGTTTAAATGTTCAAATAATAGTTTGTTAGTTCAAGTGATTAATTGTTAGTTTAATTGGATTCAATTCAGTGTGATGTAGCTATTTTTCTTCTGATAATAACAATGTGTTCATTTGGTTGCAATTTGATTAGGAATAATTAGTCTTTTAATAATTGATTTCGTGTTTCAAATCAGTAGTTGTTTAGTAGCTGTTCAGTAATTGGTAATTAGTAGCTGTTTGAATTGGTTAAGTAATTGAGTTAAATTCTTTTAATGTATGATTTTGTTTTTAAATTCAGTATTTGTTTTCAAGTAGTTATCAGGATTAGTTTAGTTAATCTGGTTATAGCTGAATAAGTCAGACTTTAGTTAGTCATGGGGTTTGGGTTTAGTTAACTAGTGGTAGTAAATTCAAGAGTATCCAGGGGTAATATGGGTTTTATCTGAAATAGAAGTAACGCTAGTATCTCCTAGAACTTTCTAGATAAGGGTACAATTGAATTTTTAGGAAGTTTAAGGTATTAGCTTGAGGAACAAGTTAGGAAATGAGGGAGCAATTAGCTAAAAGGTAAAATAAAAGAGGGGCTAAAGTGTTAAAACTGAAATCTGGAAGTTGCATCTCACTTTGCCTATAAAAGGCAGTGTATGCTGCCTTGAATAAGAAGTTTTTAGCTCCAAAACTCCCCCCAAAAACCACTTTGCAGATCTGATCTTGCTAATTTGAATTTAAAATCGCAAAACCTTCAAAAACCAAACAAAAAAAAAAAGAAAAATAGGAGAAAACTCAAAAAAATACTGTTCCATTGAATTTTTGGTTCAGTTTCGAGTTTCAGTAGTTGATTTTGATCTTCTAGTCTAATTTCAATTTGCTGGAGCTTCTTCTGAGATCTGTTTGTCCAGTCTTGGGTTAATTCGAGTTCAGTTGAGTCTATTTTGGGTGTTTGCTGTTGATGTTGGTTTCACAACTTTCCGGGCTATTTTTTAAGTGTGCTTCTGGGTGGAAATTGATTTTGCTGCTGATTTGGTTCTAATTTACTGCTGCAGTTACGCTTTGTTGTTGATTTCTCCTGATTCTCATTGTATTTTCATATCCAGGTACACACTTGAACTCAAAATTGATGTAGCCTCGAGATTGAGCATGAAATAAAAGTATTCAGCCGTTTGTTTGCTAGATGATGCATTTGTAATTAAGTAGATATTAGTGATATGTACTGTATAATGAAGTCTACTTAGATATATATTCAAATGAAACTCAGACTGTGTAATTTGTACCTAATAGGACTGTTTTGGACTGTTAATTTGTGGCTATGAGCTGTAGACTTAGTATAGTTCAGTATTGGTTTCAGTTTAGCACTTTGTTAAAAATAGAAAATCAGGACTGGTTTAGATTCATAATTGATTTAGAGATCAGCCTGTTTCAATCTCAATTTCAAAGCTAAATGTGCTTTTCCAACAGTTTTGTATTACATTAGTTAATATCAGTATGCTAGTTATTGATGTCATCTCCGTTGTTTCATTAAGCTCACTATTTCAATGTAGGAATAAATAATTGCATGTTAGTGGTTAATATCAGTAGTTACTTGAGTTAAACGTGCATCATCAATTGGACTGATTTTAATAAATTAACTTGTTCGTGAATGTCAGTAGAATCGAGTAATATGAACTTTAATCTAGAATTCAAATGATCAATGCTTCATTAGTTTGAGTAGGTGAATGTTGTTCTTCCTTATTACCAGTTGCTGAGTGCACTTAAAATAGTTTAAAGTACTCAGCAGACTTACGTTTGTTGAAGTGAGGTTGCATTTGATAGATCAGATGGAAGCGTGCAGTCCTAGGTGTAATGTCTCTTCGTTTGGGTTTATCTTGGAGCCCAATAATTGGACTATGGTGCAGACTTACCATTTGGTTTGCGTTGGTCCAGCAACAAATTAATTAGGACTTCTTTTATTTATTAGAGACAAATTAAATAGAAAATTGCAGTTACTTTAGGATTAGTTTTTAAATAATAAATTGAGATGAGCCTCACTAAACAAAACACACAAATGACGGGGCCCTCGATAAATGGTTGTATTAAAATACTTAGATTTCAGGATGAGCCGTTTAGCGAATTTCACAGCCTTCCCTAAAGATAATAACGCGTTAGTCGCTTTAGGCACGTATTTAATAATTTTACTTTCTTAAATACGGATGGATATTTATGTGACCCGAATCCAAATCTCGACAATGTCGAAATATGTCAAAAATCACGGGTGCATTTATGTGACGCGGTTCGAGACATATTTTCATGACATTGTAATTCTCTTAAAATAATAACAATAAAAGCGATTTAGAGTTAAAAACACATAGGTCAAAACATGTACTAAAATCAAATAAATATGCCAAATATGACAGTTGAGCGACCGTGCTAGAACCACGGAACCCGAGAATGCCTAACACCTTCTCCCGGGTGAACAGAATTCTTTACTCGGATTTCTGGATCGCGGACTGTTAAACAGAGTCATATTTTCCTCAATTCGGGATTCAACCGGTGACTTGGGACACCATAAATCTCCCAAGTGGCGACTCTGAATCTTAATAAAAAAATCCCGTTTCGATTGTCCTTTAATTGGAAAAACTCCTTTACGCCCTTATGAGAGTAGTAAAAAGAAGGTATGACAAGGATCTAATTTGGTAAGAAAATTAGAATCCCCTTTGATTTCTCTATCAAAATTTGAACGAAATCTTTGCCTAAATTTCTTACTATAAATGCCTTGCATCTTGAGCTTATTGGAAAGAGGACTGGTTTCACTACTGCTATAGCTATTCTTTTACTTTCACTACTCTTATGTTCTTTCGGGTACAAATCGAGACAGAGCTTTACTCTTTATATTTTTTCTATACAAAGGTTTCGTTTGACACAATCGGGATGTATCGCATTCGAGTATTGGTTTATCATTATCGTTGTTCGAATTTTCGCGCGTGTTACTGCGTAATGCGGAGGGTATTTGGCTTATTGGTTGCTGTTGAAATTACTGGACTTTTAATCTTTTTATTATATTTGATTTGGTGTCCATCTCATTCAAATGGTTTGGTAGTCAGTATTTTTTACTTGGTTTGGTTAGGTAGCCAACCTTGTTGAATTGCTAGCTAATTTTATTGACTTGGTTTGGTTTGGTAGCCAACCTTGTTGAAATTGTGAAAAGGATGTGCAAATTGTCAAATATTATAGGCTTTAGAGAGTGAGGTTTTGGATATAAAAGAAAAGCTTTAACTCTCATTTCATCACACCAACAAAGAGAAAAAAAAGAGAGAGCAAGGTATTCCATAAACTATAAGAAAATAGTTTGTGAAGAAAAATAGAGTATGAGAGATATTTTAGTGAGGTGAAAAAGCAAAAGAGTGTTTATTTCTTTTGAGGGTGTAGTGGCCTTAGGAGTATTTTTACTCGGTACTATATAGTGTAAAATTCCTCGCTATAGTGATATCAGTTGCTCCTCTTGGCCGTGGTTTTTTTCCTTATTCAGAAGGATTTCCACGTAAAAATTTTGTGTCATTATTGCTACAATTTTATTCTTGCTGATTTAACCATAACTTAGTATTTTCGCGTTTATCACTAATACCGTGAATACTATTTTTACGGGGTTTATTCCCAACAAGTGGTATTAGAGCCAAGGTTCTGTCTGAGTTTGCTCTATGGTTGCAGCACAGTCTGAACTTCCACATCAGAAAGAATTACTTTGGTTTTCACAATAAATAGTATTTGTATTTGTGATAAACAATGGAAGCCAACACTAGTAGAATGGTTACTTTGAATGGCACAGATTATGTCATTTGGAAGGGCAAAATGGAATATTTGCTCTATGTCAAGATTTTTTATGAACCTGTCATCGCTACTATAAAGCCTGAAAATAAATCAGATGAAGAGTGGAATTTGTTACACAGGCAAGTTTGCGGCTTTATTAGACAGTAGGTTGACGATAATGTTTTGAACCATATTTATGGGGAAGCACATGCTCAGACCCTATGAGAGCACCTTGAAAGTCTGTATGCTCTGAAAACTGGAAACAACAAGATGTTTCTAATAAAGCCGATGTTGGGTTTAAAATACCATGATGGTTCCGCGATGACATATCATCTGAATAATTTTTAGGAGATCATGAACCAGTTATCTACTATGGGCATTATATTTGATAAAGAAATTCAAGGTCTATTTCTACTTGGTTCCCTACCAGATTCTTGAGAAATTCTTACAACTTCATTATCAAATTCTTCTCCGGATGGTGTGATCTCTATGGATCTTGCCAAAAGCAGCCTTTTAAATGAAGAGATGAGAAGAAAATCTCAAGGCTCCTCCTCATCAGTTGTCTTGGTGACTGACTCTAGGGGGAGAAGCAAGAATCGGGGTTCTCAAAATAGAGAACATAATAGAAGCAAATCCAGAAGCAGACTTAAAGATATTGAGTGCTATCATTGCGGGAAGAAAGGGCACATAAAGAAATTCTGCCGGATTTTGAAAAAGGAGAATAGAGACAAGGAAGAAAAGAAATAAGATGGAAATCGTGTGGCCACCATCACTACGGAAGATCTTGTTACTGTCCTTGATGCGGATCTGATAAATATTGCTTGTGATGAGTCAAGCTAGGTTGTGGAGAGTGGTGCCGCATCTCATGTGACATCAAGGAAGGAATTTTTCTCATCCTATACTCAGGGTGACTTTGGAACTTTGAGTATGGGTAATGTGTAGGAACTATTTGTTTAGAAACTAGTATTGGAACTAAACTAGTTTTAAACAATGTAAAGCATGCACCCAATATTCATTTGCACTTGATCTCTGTCGGTGTTTTGGATGATGAGGGATATAACAGTACCAATGGTGCTGGAAAGTGGAAGCTCACTGAGGGTTCCATGATTGTGGCTCGTGGGAAAAAGCGTCGTGGTCTATACTGGACTAAGACCTCTACCTGTGTTGATATGGTGAATGTCGTTGAGAGCAATAACTCTTCAACATTATAGCATAAGAGGCTTAGCCATATTAGCAAGAAAGGACTAAATATTTTGGCCAAGAAGCAATTGTTGTCAAATTTTGAAAGTGCAAAATTAGAAAAATGTGAGCACTGCTTGGTTGGAAAACATAAAAGAGTTTCTTTCCAGTCTCATCCTCCTTCAAGAAAGATAGAGTTGCTTGAGCTAGTGCATTCAGATTTATGTGGTCCAACGAAGACAAGGACTTTGGGTGGTGCACTTTATTTTTCTACCTTTATTGATGATTGCTCAAGGAAACTTTGGGTCTACATCTTGAAGACTAAAGACCAAGTGTTGGGTGTCTTTATGCAGTTTCAGGCTTCAGTTGAAAGAGAAACTGGAAAGAAGCTGAAGTGTATTCGTACTATTAATGGTGGTGAATATTGTGGAGCGTTTGACGAATACTGCAAGCAGCAGGGTATCAGACACCAGAAGACTCCTCCAAATACTCCTCAGCTTAACGGTTTAGCAGAAAGGATGAACAGGACCTTGATGGAAAGAGTCAGATATTTGCTTTCTAAAGCAAAGTTGCTGAATCCCTTTTGGGGTGAGGCTTTGTTTACCGCCGCACATGTTATTAATCGATCCCCTACAGTTGCTTTAAAAAGTGATGTTCCAAGCAGAGTTTGGTATGGCAAGGATATTTCCTATGACCACTTGAAAGTGTTTGGTTGAAAAGATTTTGTACATGTGCCTAAAGATGAGAGGTCAAAATTAACTGCTAAGACAAGACAGTGCATCTTCATTGGTTATGGCCTTGATGAGTTTGGTTACAGACTATATGATCCAATTAAGAAGAAGGTCATGAGAAGCCGTGATGTTATCTTCGTGGAGGATCAAACCATTGAAGATATTAATAAAGTGGAGAAGCTAAAATCTTCAAGTTCTGAAGGTTTAGTTAATCTTGATCAAGTTCCTCATACAAATGCGGATGACGTTGGTGGGCTCAATGATGATGGTGATGCTCAGAACCATATTCCAGATCATCATATTGATGGTGATGGTGATAACAATGCAAATGTTGATGAGTTAGATGCTCCTACTCATGAAGCTGTGGAAGAGTTAGATATTCCACTCAGGAGGTCTTCTAGACCCCGTACTCCTTCCTCCCATTATTCACCCGATGAGTATGTATTACTCACTAATGGGGGAGAACCTGAATGTTATGCGGAGGCCATAGAAGATGAGCACAAGGATCAGTGGATTGAAGCCATGCAAGATGAGATAAAATCTTTGCATGAGAACCATACTTATGAGTTGGTGAAATTGCCTAAGGGCATGAGAGCTTCGAAGAATAAGTGGGTGTTCAAAGTTAAAGCTGAAGAACATAGTTTGAAGTCGAGATACAAATCTAGATTGGTTGTTAAGGGATTTGGTCAAAGAAAAGGTATTGGCTTTGATGAAATATTTTCTCATGTCGTGAAAATGTCCTCCATTCGGACAGTTCTTGGTTTAACTGCCAGTCTTGATTTGGAGATTGAGCAGATGGATGTGAAGACTGCTTTTCTTCACGGTGACTTAGAAGAGGAGATTTATATGGAACAACATGAGAGCTTCAAGTCAAAAGGTAAATAAAATCTTTTATGCAAACTTAAGAAGAGTCTATACGGATTGAAGTAAGCTCCCAAACAATGGTACAAGAAGTTTGAGTCTGTTATGGGGGAGCAAGGCTACAAGAAGACTTCTTTACATCACTGTGTATTTGTACAAAGATTTTCTGATGATGATTTTATCATCCTCTTGCTATATGTGGATGATATGTTGATTGTGGACAGGAATGCTTCTAAGATTGACGAGTTGAAGAAATAGTTGAATAAGTCTTTTGCAATGAAAGACTTGGGTCATGCTAAGCAGATTTTGGGCATGAGAATTACTCGTTCGAGAAATGAAAGGAAGCTTTACTTGTCACAGGAGAAGTACATAGAACGTTTACTGGAGCGCTTCAATATGAAAAGTGCTAAGTTGGTTAGCACACCCCTTCCTGGTCATCTGAAGTTGAGTAAAAAGATGTGTCCTACAATAACGGAGGAAAAAGAGAGAATGGCCAAGATTCCGTATTCCTCTGCCGTCGGAAGTTTGATGTATGCAATGGTATGCACTCGACCAAATATTGCTCATGANATCAAATCCAATTTTGAAGGGCTATACAAATTCTGATATGGCAGGTGACCTTGATAACAGAAAATCCACTACTGGATATTTGTTTACTTTTTCAAGGGGAGCTATATCATGGCAGTCGAAGTTACAAAAGTGTGTCGCACTATCTTCAACTGAAGCGGAATATATTGCCGCTACCGAAGCTGGCAAGGAGATGGTATGTTTTAAGCGGTTTCTTCAAGATCTGAAATTGCATCAAAAGGAGTATGTCGTCTATTGTGACAGTCAAAGTGCAATAGACTTGAGCAAGAACTCCATGTACCATGCAAGAACAAAGCATATAGATGTCAGATATCATTGGATTCGTGAGCAGGTGGAGAACGAATCTTTACATATCAAAAAGATTCACATGAGTGAAAATCCTGGGGATATGCTAACCAAGGTAGCACCAAAAGACAAGTTCGAGCATTGCAAAGAACTTGTCGGTATGAACTCAAACTAGAAGACAGCGCTACCTTCTATATATGAATGAGACTAGAGGGGGAGATTGATATGGTGTCCATCTCATTGAAATAGTTTGGTAGCCAATATTGTTGACTTGGTTTGGTTAGGTAGCCAACCTTGTTGAATTGGTAGCCAATTTTATTGACTTGGTTTGGTTTGGTAGCCAACCTTGTTGAAATTGTGAAAAGGGTGTGCAAATTGTCAAATATTGTAGGCTTTAGAGAGTGAGGTTTTGGCTATAAAAGGAGAGCTTTAACTCTCATTTCATCACACCAACAAAGAGAAAAAAGAGAGAGCAAGGAATTTCATAAACTATAAGAAAATAGTTTGTGAAGAAAAATAGAGTGTGAGAGATATTGTAGTGAGGTGAAAAAGCAAAAGAGTGTTTATTTCTTTTGAGGGTATAGTGGTCTTAGAAGTATTTTTAATCGTTACTATACAGTGTAAAATTCCTCGCTATAGTGATATCAGTTGCTCCTCTTGGCCGTGGTTTTTTTCCCCTATTCAGAAGGGTTTGTACGTAAAAATTTTGTGTCATTATTGCTGCAATTTTATTCTTGCTGATTTAACCATAACTTAGTATTTCCGCGTTTATCACTAATACCGTGAATACTGTTTTTACGGGGTTTATTCCCAACAATATTGTTATTCCGTTCTACAACGGGTTAGTTTCTTAAACGATGCATTGCTATTTATTAACGTGCTAGTTGTTTGCTAGAATAAAGTAGCTGTCTTCTTTAATTTTTGTCTCTTTTTTGCTTTCCTTTGCGTTTTGTTCGCACTTGGTTATGCTAAATGTCGTGCGGCATTCCTTTGAAATGCATACCAAGTTAAATGCCCAGGTATGTCTCTTAATCATCATATATGCACTATCTACTGCGCCTGAACATTTTTTAATACGTGCCATATAGATGCCATGTCAATAAGATGTATAACTGTCCAGGAGTATTAATCTTCAGATATCGTGTGTATAAATCTATTATTTTAGATAACTTGCAATCGATAATCTGCAATATTTGAATGCATGTTATTACTATCCTTTGTTTGATTGAATAATTAAGGAACTTTAGTTAAATGCTTGATCATGTCTTCGGGAAAAGGATTTTTTTTTCCTTATAAATTTGATAACTTCTAAAAGTCCATGCCATATCCATGTTCTGTTTGGAGTGTTAGCGAATCTAACGTTATAGAGAGCATATGTTCGGAAGTAGCTAAATTATTAATGATTGCTTAAATAATCAATTCTCGTGTTGAAGATCTGCCCATGTTCTGTGTCTCGGTGTGTTCTTATGTGGTTGAAGTTGCAAATGACCTGAATCCGTCATTAGAGAGCATGCCCTTTGGGAATACTTGTTTTACGTGTGCAAGTCTATTTCGTGGTTTAAAAAAAAATATTCCACATCCATGCACATTTGGTACATATCTTGAATGCTTGAAACTGACCGGAATATTTTGTCAAGTTGAGGAGTTGCCTGGGATAAGGAAAAGTTCCGAGAGGGCTGGTTTAAAGCTCATTTGTGCCTGAAACTCTTATAGTTACTTTAATTGTAGTTATATTATTGTAATGACTTCGTAAAGACGTTGTGATAGTGAATGGATCTACTGGTAGTGTACTCTATGTGCTACCTGCCGATATATGTTGCTTTATTTGTCTTTGAGTTTTAGCAACATGCTTAATTCTTTAAATTATTTCACCATGTTAGATACCATGTCTATAGAATGTAATTGACTACAACTTCTTCCATGTATTTAATACCCATGTCTATAGGGTTCTGCCCGATTATTACTTAGGCAAGCCTGTAGGTTAATTAAAATTCTGGGTATAAAACTGTGATCGCTTGTTTGAAATATCCCCAGATTCAGAGTAGTAACGAAAATAAGTAGGCAAGCCTGATTCAGACTTCTTTTCTGAGTCATGTGATAGATCTGGTTTTGCTGTTATCACTTAGATACCATGCATAGGATTTAAATCCATACTTTAATTGTGCATGAGTCATGTTGTCTATGTGCATTATCTGTGGAGGTATATTTTGAACCTTTTGTTTTTCTTCCATGCTCCCCTTAATTGAAGTTCTACTTGTTAATGTATGTCTTCTCAGTATTTTGCCTTTAAACCTGAGGGTCTGCCTAGAACCTCCTTCTTATAGGGTAGGAGTCCTAAATTCCTTCGGGACTGATAGGAAGGGACGGGTAACAGCATGCAATAAGGGTCAAGACCAACCCTCACTTACTTACCTTCACGGGGCGGGAAAGGGTAGATATGGATATGATGACCGGTGCGCTAATGCCACGTGTAGACCCTTTCTAAGAAGTGATTACCGAGTATTGTACTGATGTGATCCATATTATAAACAAATCTAGGACACCCCTTTATATTCGCAAATATGCTTAACTTGTAATTTTTTTCAAAACCTAACTTTTTTCATTAGTTGTTTTCTTACACTTGTGTTTTTAAACTTAAATCCCCTATTATTTGAGTCATACTTGCTTGTTTGCTAATTGTACAAATTCACAAAAAACTATCTGGCCGTGAAATCACACTAGTGGATCCTGAGGGATGCCTAACACCTTTCCCTTAAAATAATTTCAAGCCCTTACCCTATCTCTAGTTATCAAACTTAGTTATAGATGAACCTTATAGGTGCCCTAACGTACCTTAAAATCATTAGGTGGCGACTCTTCAAAAATACAAACCCATTCCCAAAAGGAAAAAGTTGTCCCAACCAAAATGTCATAAATCTGATTCCCTCCGCGAGAAAAGGAAAAAGGGGACGCGACACATCAAATGAAGAAATATGAAAAATCCTAAACATAATATCTCTTGACTGCGTCTCGGTTGATAAGTTTTGGCCAAATTTCTCCGTCCATTGCTGCAAATATGAGTGCTCCTCCTGTTAGTACTCGGTGAACCGTGTAGGGACCTTTCCAATTGGGTGAAAACTTCCCTTTAGCTTCATCCTGATTTAGGAAGATCAGCTCCAATCTCCCCAGTGTGAATCGCCTTGGTCTGACCTTTTTTTTGAACGCTCTTGCCATGCTGTTCCGATAGAGTTGACCGTGACATACTGCATTCATTCTCTTTCCATCAATGAGGGCCAGTTGTTCATAGCGGCTTTGTACCCATTCTGCGTCTCTGAGCTCAGCTTCTTGTATGATTCTTAGAGAAGGGATTTCTACTTCGGCAGGGACAATCGCTTCAGTACCATAAACCAATATATAGGGAGTTGCCCCAGTTGATGTGCGAACTGTGGTACGATATCCAATCAAAGCGAATGACAGCTTCTTGTGCTATTATTTGTAATTGTCTACCATTTTTTATCAATATATTTTTTATGTTCTTGTTGGCGGCTTCCACAGCTCCATTCATTTGCGGCCTGTATACTATGGGATTGTTATGCTTGATCTTGAAAGTTTCACACATTGCCTCCATTAGATCACTGTTAAGATTGGTGGCGTTGTCGGTGATAATCGACTCTGAAACTCCGTACCGACAAACAATGCGATCTCGAATAAAATCTGCCATGACCTTCTTGGTTATAGCATTGTAAGACGTGGCCTCGACCCATTTTGTGAAATAGTCTATGGAAACCAGAATGAACCTATGTCGATTTGAAGCAGTGAGTTCGATTGGACCAATGACGTCCATACCCTAAGCGGAGAAAGGCCAGGGTGCATTTGTTGCATTGAGTTCATTGGGTGGTACTTATATCATATCAACATGTATCTGGCATTGGTGACACTTCTCAATATACTTGATGTAGTCTGCTTCCATAGTCATCCATAAATATCTTACTCTAAGTATTTTCTTGGCTAAGACAAAGCCATTCATGTGCGGTCCGCAGGTTCCGGCATGTATTTCGTCGAGTAATCTGGATGCTTCCTTCGCATCGACACACCGTAATAATCCTAGGTCTGGAGTCCTTCTGTACATAATTTCTCCGCTTTGGAAGAAATGGTTAGCTAACCTTCAGAGTGTGCATTTCTGAGTATGATTTGTGTGCTATGCGTACTCCCCTTTTGCCAAGTATTCATTGATGTCGTGGAACTATGGATTTCCATCACTTTCTTCTTCTTCAACATGAGCACAATAAGCTAGTTTCTTATGAATTCCTATTGGGATAGGATCGATGAAATTCTTATCTGAGTGTTGTTTCATGGAAGATAAAGTGGCCCATGCGTCTACGAACTCATTCTGATTTCTCGGAACATGTTTGAATTCTGTCTTTGTGAACCTCTTGATCAGCTCTTGCACACAGTATAGATATGGTAATATCTTGGTGTTCTTTTTAGCCCATTCTCCGAAAACCTGATGCACCAAAAGGTCGGAATATCCAATCACCAGCAATTCCTGAACATTCATATCAATTGCTAACCTGAGTCCTAAGATGCAAGCCTCATATTCTGCCATATTGTTGGTACATGGAAACCTGAGCTCTGCGGATACCGGATAGTGTTGGCCTATTTCTGACACAAAAACAACTCTGATATCCACTCCTTTGAAGTTTCCAGCTCTACTGAAGAACATTCTCCAACCCTTGTATGTTTCAGTGATATCTTCTCCAACAAAAGATACCTCCTCGTCGGCAAAATACATTTTCAATGGTTCGTATTCTCCGTTTATAGGATTTTCTGCCAAATGATCCGCCAACGCTTGTCCTTTGACCGCCTTCTGCGTTACATAGATGATATCGAACTCACTCAGCAATATCTGCCATTTTGCTAACTTTCCCGTAAACATGGGCTTCTGGAAGATGATTTAAAAGGATCGATCCTTGATATGAGATATGTGGTGTAGGCACAGAAGTAGTGCCTCAACTTTTGAGCTATCCATGTCAAAGCACAACAGGTGTGAATTTCTTACTCAAATAATATATGGCCTCCTTATTCCTTCCTGTCTCATCGTGTTGTCCCAAAATACAACCAAAAGCCCCATCTAGTATGGACAAATAAAGCAGCAAAGGTCTCTCTGGTTCTGGTGGGACCTGAACATGTGGTTTAGATAAATACTCATTGATTTTGTCGAAGGCTTTCTGACATTCTTCAGTCCAGCTTGTTGCAGCATCTTTCTTCAACATTTTGAAAATTGGTTCATAGATCACAATTGATTGTGCTATGAAATGGCTGATATAGTTTAGACGCACTAAGAAATTCATCATATCTTTCTTGTTCTTTGAAGGTGGCAAGTCCTAGATATATTTGACCTTTGACGGGCCCAATTTAATCCATCGACGGATGACGATGAATCCTAGCAATTTTTCGATGGCGACTCCGAAGGCACACTTTGCGGGATCCAATTTCAGATTGTATATTTGAAGCCGATCGAAGAACTTCCTCAAGTCTGCTATATGATTTGTGCTTCATCTGGATTTTATGATGACATCATCGACGTACACCTATATTTCCTTGTGTATCATGTCGTGGAAAATAGTTGCCATAACTCTCATGTAAGCGGCTCTAGCATTCTTCAGGCCAAACGACATCATTTTATAGTAGTACATCCCCCATGGTGCGATAAAGGCTGTCTTTTCGGCATCCTCTTCATCCATCCAGATCTGATGATACCCCACAAAGCAATCCACAAAATACTAGAGTTCATGTTTTGCACAATTGTCGATCAGTATGTGTATATTGGGCAATGGGAAATCATTTTTAGGACTCGCTCTATTTAAATCCCAATAATCGACACACACTCTGACTTTCCCATCTATCTTCGGGCCTGGCACGATGTTGGACAATCATGTCGGATACTCAACCACTTTGAGAACCTTGGCTTTGATTTGCTTAGTGACTTTCTCTTTTATTTTCAAACTCATATCTGGCTTGAATATTCTGTTTCTGTTTTACAGGTGGACACATGGGATTGGTAGGTAGCTTGTGAACCACTATGGATGTGCTCAAACCAGTCATATCATCGTAGGACCATGCAAAAATATCTTTATACTTTTTGAGGAACCAAACGTATTCTTCCTTCTCTGACAGTGATAGATGGATGCTTATACGTATTTCCTTGTATGTTTCACAGTCTCCCAAGTTAAATGTCTCAGTCATGTCTAAATTAGACTTAGGCTTGTTTTCAAAGTTTTCCACTTCTCTGACAATTTCCTCAGCTATTATATCATACTCCAGATCCTGTGAATCACTATCCTTATGTTGCATTGCCTCATTACATGTCACAGTCGTAGGTTCATCAGGATAGGTAATAATAATTTTGTAGAGATAAAATGTAAAAAGTAATAATAAATACTAAAAATTGCGATGCATTGATAAAAATCTTGAAAACGTCAAACAAGTACGTCTCAATGATTCGAGCAATTATTTCAAAACAAAATACGTTCAAAACAAAATACTGAAAATGTCTTAGATGCTCATAAAGTTTCTTTTAAAAATAATTGATGTTAATTGCCAAGCTGCCCAGGAACTCGACGGGCCTGCGATGGTGCAGCAATTTAATTCTTGAGAACAACTCCTTTTTCCACACTCTAAATAGTAAGGTCTTCCTCCTCCTCCTCAACTATCGCACTACAATCCATGTTTTTTATCATCCAGAAACTGCTTCCTTATGCCAGCTAAAGCTTCATCTTCTTCAGACCCCCATATCATGTCAGCTTGATGAAATGTCTGGTGCAAATGTGGTACAGATTGTTCCAGCGGATAATAAGGACCACGCCATGGCGGTGACCAATCCTGGTACTCTTGCTAGGTGTATTCATACCCAAGCCCAAAAGTTGTACCATGACGCTTTAGCTGTATCGAATTGGTGATCCCTTGGAGATTCTTGCCGAGACCCTTGCCATGCTTATATCCAGCTTTCTCATATGCTCGAGAACTGGAACAGTCTTATTGGTGTAGATGGGATTACTCCTGCCTTTATGGATGCTCACTTCCTGATGGTTCCAGTCAAACTTCACATCCTGATGAAGAGTAGAAGCTACGGCCCCACCGGCATGTATCCAGGGTCGTCCTAACAGTAGATAGCAGATATATCTAGCACTTGAAACTCAACATCAAACAGGGTTGGGACCGTCTGTTGGCTGAGGTTTATCTCTCCAATTGTGGCCCTCTCAGATCTATCAAACGCCTTCACATTCGTACTTTCTGCTCGTATCTCATGCAGGCCTTTACCCAACCTCTTTAGAGTAGTCAGTGGACATATGTTGAGACTCGAGCCCCCATCTATCAGGACCCTAGCAATAAATTTGTCCTCAAATTGCACTGTGATATATAGTGCCCTGTTGTGACTTAGTCCTTCCAGTGGCAGCTCGTCTTCATGCAAAGTGATTTTGTGGGTTTCCAATACATGCCCGACCATGTTAGCCATTTCCCCATGGGTGATGTTGGTGGGTACATAGGCTTTACTTAGCACCTTCATCAGGGTTTTCCTGTGTCTCTCGGAGTTTTGCGGCAGTGATAAAATGGATATCTTAGCGGGAGTTTTGTTCACATGGTCAACCATAGAGTATTCTCTCGCTTGCACTTTTCTCCAAAGGTCATCAGGGCCAGTTTTAATGACAGACGGCTTAGATGCAGCTTCCTTGCTTGTTCCTCCCATGTGCTCGAGTGTATAAACCCTACCAGTTCTAGTCATGCATTGTGTTGCACCTGTTTCTTCCATTTTTGCTTTTCCTTTCCTTCTTGCTTCCGCAACATAATCCCATGGTATAGAATCAGACTTATAAGATGGTGTAGGTGATACCATTACGGTGAAGGCTATGGTCACCTCGACTTCAAACGGTGTTGGTGTGTCTACTTCAACCTCCATCAGTGTCTGGGTTTTTACTAAGATAGGTGTGAGAGTGACTGGAGATGTTTTAGGATCACCCCCCTTCCGAATGAGTTCAATTAACCCTTTCGGATCCTATTCTTCATAGGTCTCTATCACATTTACTCACTTACCTCTGTGATCTGGGAGAGGATTGTTACGAATATTGGATGTAGTCTCCTTTGCCTGTATGATTTTAGTGCTGAGTAATGTCTGGATCTTATCCTTCAGAGTGCGACATTGATCAATGGTATGACCCTTCATGCTTGAGTGACAGACATATGTCTTGTTTGAGTTAATCCACTGAGAAGAGTTTTCCATAGCAACAACGGGAATGGGAGTGACGTAACCGGCATCCTTCAGTCTCTTGTATAGTTAGTCTATGGGTTCATTAATCGAAGTGTATTGTCTGGGTGGTCTGTGATCAAAATTTGATCATGGTTTTTAATAATTTTGGCGGGCTGGTGGTGGTGAGTAGTAATATGCGGGTTGGGTGTTATAAGTGTGGTAGGTGGCAGCAGGTTGTTGGGATCAGGGGGTTAAGGCTGGTATATGAGTGGTGGTGTTTGGTATGTGAGAGGATACTTCGGACCTTGGGCTACCATTACTGCACCCACTTCTTTCTTCTTGGAGATACTTCCTGACTGCAAAGCTTTATTTGTGTCCTTGAGTGCTACGAAATTTGTCACCATTCTGCTCTTAATCCCTTCTTCTATTCTTTCTCCCAGTTTGATGATGTTAGAGAATTTATGGTTTTCAATAACCATCAGCCTTTCATAGTATTCGGGTCTTGAGCTCTGACGAAAAACTTATTCATCTGTTCTTCTTCAAGTGTCGGCCTTACTTTCGCAGCTTCATACCTCCATCAAGTAGCATACTTGCGGAAGGTTTCCATTGGTTTCTTCTTGAGATTTTGAATGTAGAAAATGTCTAATACATTTTCTGTGTTGAACCTGAATCGATCCATGAAATCTGACACCATGCTCACCCAGTTAACCCACTTCTTTGGGTTTTGACTGATGTACCAAGATAAAGCATCTCCAGTGAGGCTCCTCATGAATAGCTTTATACGAATTCGTTCATCTTTGCCAACCCCTACAAGTTTGTCACAATATGTTCTTAGATGTACTTTCGGATCATAGGTTATATCGAACATTTCAAACTTGAGAGGTTTGTAACCCTCCGGCAGTTCTACATATGGTTGAATGCACAAGTCCTCATAATTCAAACCCTCAATACCCTTGCCACCTTCGACACTCTGAACTCTGCTAGTATGCTTCTTGAGTTCTTCTGCCATGTTCTTGATGAGCAGGTCCTTCTTGGTGGATTTTGGTATATATAGGGTTTGTAGTGGGGTGTGGGGTAACGTTTCCACATATATATGATTGCTTTGGTGGACTCCGGAAATCTGAGCATAATGGTGGTTATTGGTTTAGTTTTGGGGATCAGGAGTAGGTTGCGATGCATTTTGAGGAGTATGGTAAGTGGTGGTTTGTGGATATTGAGTTGGATGGTGATTGTGTTGTTGAGCAGTAGGTACTAGTAGAGGTTTATGGTTCTGGGGAGGAGTGGTGTATTGATGTGGTGCGGGAGGGTTTGACGGTGGATTTTGGCTTTGTGTGTTTTGGGGAGGTGCCGAGTTTTGGGCTTTTGTGTTTTGTTGGTTGATATCAGGGACGTTTAGGGTGAGGGAAAGGTTTGCCAAGTTCCGGGCCTTCTCAAGTTCTCCTTGTAGCTCCAATATTTTCTGTTCGAGGCGTGGGACCAATTCATTTTGTGCTGGAGTACTCCGATCATCCGAAGTTTCAATATTTTCTGCATTTTCCTTTCCGATACCGCTTAAATCGTCTATTTTACCTTTCCCTTTGATTTTGCCTTTAGGATCACTTGGTGGAGAAGGAGGTGGAGGACCTTTGGATCTAGTGTGATATGCGGATGATGCCAGTATGGACGAACCAACCTTGGGGAATGGGAATAATTAAAAAAAAAAAGAAAAATAAAAGGTAACCAAGTCAGTAAGGGATATTGAATAATGCTTGAAATATTGAACATGATTCGTATTAAATTCGTGTCCTAATTTGGGGACCTTGTTGTGCCCGAGGTAGGCCTAAGCGACATATAGACTTGGAGAAAATTAATGCCAATAATTGTGTCATTT
The DNA here is from genome assembly GCA_026770625.1 of Nicotiana glauca. Classification (NCBI taxonomy): domain Eukaryota; kingdom Viridiplantae; phylum Streptophyta; class Magnoliopsida; order Solanales; family Solanaceae; genus Nicotiana; species Nicotiana glauca. The sequence goes on along the minus strand of MU747440.1, from coordinate 4,613 downwards.
CATTAATGCAAAAATGAATCAAATCCTTGATAAAACGACAATAATAAGAAAGTTACTAATGGCAAAACTAATATAGAAAGCAGTAAAGAACATTATTTCCTAATCTACTTTGTCCTAGAAGGACCTTCCCCATGCTTGGCTCTTTTGACTCCATCAATCAGGTAAGCCCTTACTAGATGCCCCCTTCATTGCCATCTGTGTTATGACAGTCTGAAAACCTCTTTCTCATTTTTCCTTAAAGTTCCATCAACCCTTGCTCTAGATATTCCAATCTCTCTGTTGATTTAGTAGCGATTTACCTGCATTCGTTGATTTCTTCCATATCCACTTTGTGTTGTTCCAGATGACTAGCTTCAGACTCGAAGAACCCTCTTGCGTAACCTCTTGTACTTGACATGTGCTTCAACAGCGTCATCTATGATCCTATTTTTCAGATTAATTCCCGGCTTGACATCTCCTACTATATCGTCCACTAGCCATTATGGGTAGAAGTACACATGACTGGCCTGATACCTCTCTGGATCAATAGTATCCTTTTCCACAATTACCTTCTGATTCCACATATGATGTGCCTCAAACTTGAATGGAATAACGTCCCCTTTAAAATCTGCTTTGTACTGGACCATGTTGGAAATCTGAGGTATAACCTATTTTCTTCCCGCTTGTCTCATTACCCTTATAAGCGCATAAGGATAGATTCCCCTCTACCCGATCAGTGCTAGATGAGTAGTCTCTCTTGACCTGATGATAAACTCACTACTAGAAACAAACATTAGAACATCCAATGTACCTGCTCGTCCGTTAGATTGCTGAAGAAACGCACCCAGCTCACAGCATTTCTAGTTTGTGAAAATTTGTCTAGGATAAATGTCGTTCTCTTTGGGTGATGGTAAGCTATATAGTCATTCAATGGTCGATGCAGAATCTCTTGGCGATATTCTCCTCTTTTAAAGTGTTCTAATAACCAAACTTGCAGTAACAGATTACAACCCTCTAGTGCCCGAACCTCTTCTTGCTCCGATCTAGAGCACGGTATATTTCAGCCAAGATCAAGGGGACGATAGTATAGGTTTGTCCCTCGATGCCTTCCATGAGGGTCTTGGCGACCATGGCTAGACGAGTGTGGATCCTTCCCCTTTCATCGGAAATATCAGCAACCCCAAGAAGCAGACAGTGAACATATAAACTCGATAGTGAGTCCAACCCAAGGAAGTAATGGCAAGTTCATCATGATGAAGGCGATATGACTTGATGTGCCCATAACGCTCATAAAGGAATTCAAATGGGATGTGTGACTTCTTCAAACAAAGCAGCTTCATCATTTTTCTTGAAACCCAGCATTTTTAGAAAACCACGAGGGGTGCGATTCTCTAACAATAATAACCCTAGACTATCCCATGGTAGCTTAGAGAAACCTCCTATTTGCTCTAATAGATGAGTCATTTCTATGTCACTGAAGTAGAGGACAACCATTTTCTTATCCTAAAACATAGTAGCGGCCTCAATCAATGCTCTATTCGGTTGGATGTCTAACAAGGATGGCAAATTACCAAGGACCCTTCTCACATGATTCTTGTCGCTAGGCACAAGAATTTTCCACCAATCAAGTAGCAAAGGTGGGATGTTTTGGACCATGCCGAACCTTGGTACTTCGTGCTTCATTTTATGCAAACAAATAAAGTTAGCCCTTTCCCCCTCCAGATTTGACTATTTACACACTAATGATCAATATATTGGCATATTTTCTTCAAGTAATGCACATAATGTGACGGTGTCCATTGGTACTGTGAAAATCCCATCAGATTTTAGATAAGGCTTATCTTAGCAGGATATCACGTTAACAACGTTCTAACCCATATTAGGTTTAACATGATGCATGTACATTTGATATTGGAGTAAGGTTTCTAGAATGGCCTAGACAGGTACTCTCAAGCAGACAACTTAAGAGAGAAAGGCACGAGACCGTCTACTGCATCGCTGATTGACTAGTCTACCGCAAATAAGCCTTGCCGATTTAAAAGGATAATTTTGGAAGAGCGCGGACACTCATCAAGCATTGTTATATTAATAATTGGCACGAGTGGAGTAAGATCTGGAGCATGCTTTCTGTAGAGATAATAATACATTGCCAAGTATTTGCATGATAAATATGTAAAAAGCGGTAGATACATTATTAAGGTAGAACATGAAAAATATAAAAATAAAGACAAAGGAAAAAGTTAGTTCGTGGAATATATGCATAAATATGATAAACAAACAAGGGAGTAGGGTGTGAGTTCGAGTCCCCCCAAGAGCAAGGTGGGAAGTTCTTGGAGGGAAGGATGCCGAAGGTCTATTTGGAAATAGATCTCTACCCCAGGATAGGGGTAAGGTCTGCGTACACACTACCCTTCCCACACCCCACTAAGCGGGATTATACTGGTTTGTTGTTATTTTTATTGTAAACAAGGGAGCAGGGACAGGAGCGGCATGACATAGCAGTCTTTAAACAAATGAAAAGCAGTTATAGCAAATAAGGGTGGATGGGTAAAGGGATGTGCATGTTATAACAAATTTAAGCAAATAAAGGCGAATAAGGGAAGAGATGTGCATGTTATAACGGGTTTAAACAAGAAAAGGTGAATGGGAAAGGGATGTGCATTTAATAGCAAAATTTATTGAATAAAGATGGAAAAGGAATGTGTGTTTCATAACAAAGAAAACTAATCCACATAAGCCAAGTTCATTATGGTAAGAGCCTAAGTGTAAATCCCCAGCAGAGTCGTCATGCTATCGCGTCCCGTTTTCTCGCAAAAAGCGGGCTTCCACATGTGACAACTCTTTTAAAGGAGGAAATAAAAGAGTAGAGTCGCCACCTAACGATTTTTGAGGTGCGTTAGGGCACCTATTTGTGAATAACTCTGTTTAACTAGTCTATGTCACCAAGGATCGGGTAAGGGTTCAAATTACCTCAAAGAGAAGGTGTTACGTGAAAATTTATTCTACAACTGTTGCGGCCAAAACACTCACGCAAGTGTACGCGATCGACAACTAATATAGTAGTAAGTAAAGTATCGTTCCCACGAGGAATTGTGATCAACTTCTCGATTGATGTAGACTTAAACAGTTATCAATTCAAGTTAAATTATCACAAAATATATATAAAACTACTTTATAATTTACTTAATAATAGAACAATA
>MU747438.1:39284-121908 GCA_026770625.1 Nicotiana glauca | reverse complement strand
CCAAAATAATAACGCGTTAGTCTCTTTAGGCGCGTATTAATAATTTCACTTTCTTAAACTCGGGTGCACATTTATGTGACCCAAATCCAAATCTCAACGGAGTCGAAATATGTCAATAACCACGGGTACATTGATGTGACGCGGTTTGAGATGTGTTTTCACAACTTTGCAGTTCTTATAAAATAATAATAATCAAAAGCGGTTAAAAGTTAAAATTTGCACATAAGTTAAAGCATGTTATAAAATCAGATAAATAAGCCAAATATGACAGTTGAGCGACCGTGCTAGAACAACAGAACTCGGGAATGCCTAACATCTTCTCCTGGTTTAATAGAATTCCTTATCCGGATTTTCGGTTCGTAGACTGTAATACGGAGTCAATTTTTTCCTCGATTCGGGATTCAAACCGGTGACTTGGGACACCATAAATTTCTCAAGTGGCGACTCCAACTCTTAATAATAAATCCCGTTTCGATTGTCCTTTAATTGGAAAAACTCCCTTTACCACTCCCTTTGCGGGGTGCGGTAGCGCCAAAAGGAGGTGTGACACAGGTAACCAAATAATTACAAACATCTATTTGACTACAAACAACAAAAAACATCCCACGCACATAGATTTGAAGAAACACTTTTATTTCAACTCCAATTCGAAGCTACATTGAGGTGAATTCAAAGAGGTGTACCTGGAATTTGAAATACAACAAGAAAAGGAGAGATCAATAACAGTAAATCAACAACCAGCAGGTGATAACCAGCAGTAACACCACAATAATCAATTGAAAGCCAAAACTGTATTGCTATGACCCAGGAAGAGGTATACACGAGCATCAATCAATAAGATGGCCCAAACAGCCTCGACTTAAGCTCAAAACTCAGGATTAATATGCAAATGAAGTCCAACAACCCACACAACCAGCAAACACACCAAAATTTGACTCAAATAACTCAAATTCAACTCAAAATTGAAGCCAAACCACTCCTGAAGTTTCAGCAATTAAGAATCAAACTGAGAGATGCGACTCAATGCTTGGAACTCAAAAATTAACCTAGAAAATGCAATGTAACAGTGTTTTTGGAGTTTTCTACTGTATTTTTTTTGTTTGTTTTTGGTTTTTGGCAGAAATTAAGATCTAAAAGAAGGTTTGAACTATAGGAGTTCAGATTTTGAACTTCCTTGGATTTTGAAATTCAAATTTGAGACTCAGATTTGCAAAAATGGATTTTGGAGGGAAATTAGAAGCAGGAAATTTTGGGGAATTTTCAGAGATTGTAAAACTTCTGAACTAAGGCACTAGGCATGCCTTTTATAGGCAGGAAAGGGGCAGGAAGGTGTTGGAATTCCTTCACACATTTCCCCCCCTTTTTTATTTTGAGAATTTACTCATTAGTCCTAAAGATTTGAGTTGTTGCCTAAGTTATTACCCTAAGTTCTTGAAACTACAACTGAGGCCCTATTTTAGAAGCTTCTAGAGTGTTCTAGTTTAGCCTACAGCATTCTAACCCATTTTAAGTGCCCAAAATACCCCTGAAATTACTAACACTAGTTAAACTAAATCCAACACATTTTATTCTAATTGACTAAGGGGTTAAAAATGAACAGCTATAACCAAAACCATTCCAAACCCTAAGATTGAATTACTGAATCCAACTAATACTAAACAGGACTGGAAATTAATCCTAATTCACACTACTATCCAATTATCAATTAACCAAAACTAACAATCAAACATTAAACTAAACTAACGATTAAAAACAAATAAACTAACACAGAATCAGCCACCAATAAGAAGAAAAAATAGAATCATTAACAATAAAATAATAAAAAATGAAAATGAATAAAATCATGAATAACACTAAACAGATCAATAAACATGAATAAAAATCCTAGATGAAACATTAATCAAACATGAATAAGACTGAACAAAGTTAAACAGAAATAGAAAATCAAAACACGAAACAAATAGAACTTACGCAAAAATCAATCAAGATAATGTAAAAAGGAATCCAGGATAATCAAAACAAACATAAAAATAAAAAAAAAAGAAATTCACTGCTTGACTGGAACATTTTTGCTGCCTCTTCGATTCAAAATTCGAGCATCTTGGGAGAGATTCGAAGATCACTGACGATGAATTAGGGACGAAGGAAGTGTGGAGGTCACGTGGTGTGAATTTGGTGAGGTTTGGGGAACTTAGGGTTTTGGTCCGAATTTTCGATTCAATATTTGAACAGTTTGGTTTTGATTTGAGGGAAGCTAAGACTGGATTTGAGATGAGGGGGAAGAGGAGGTTCAGGGGTGTTCATATGGTAGGATTTGGACACGGTTCCACCATGTGTGTCGGAGATGGAGTTTAGGGTTTTGTAGATTTGGGGCGTTTGATTGGGATTTGAGAAGAGTTGGTCATGGATTTGTATTGAAAAGGTTTAGACGGTGTAGGGGTGTAATTTTGGGCGAATTTGGAGCATCGCCACCGGCGGCCCATGGCGGAGAGTGGCGGAGACGATGGGGATTAGGGTTGTACGAGGAAGATGAAGGTTTGGTCTCTAACTTCGTAAAGGGTGTTATTACATTTTTATTTAAAATGCTTGAACAAATCTGCACCGTTGGATGATAGACAATGAATGGCCTGGATTTACCTGGGCCAAAACGACGTCGTTTTATCATTTAAAAAGGGGCAGGCCGGGTTAGTTTTGTGGATTGGGCTGTTTCAGGGAAGGCTCTTCTTTTTGGGCTTTTGCTTTTGCACGAAAAACGGCCCAAATTGGCCAGCCCTTTTGTTTTTGTTTGAAATTCTTTTGTTTGTTTTTTCTTCTTTTCTTTTTGTAGTTTATTTTTGTATTTTATTTTCTGATTTTATAAAATGTAAGATTCAGAATAAGGATCCAAATGGATTCTAAAATTACAATAATTAAATTTCAAAATTAAACTAATTCCTAATTTAAAAGAAAATTTAAGACAAATTTTAAAAATTAAAAGTAGAAATTCAAAGAACCATTTTTGTTATTTTCTTTATTTTTGTAATATTAAAATGCATACTATTTGTATTTTTTTTGGAATTATATCAATTAAAATGCATACAAAATGCAAGATCATTCAATTAATTCCTAAAATTCAAATAATAAAAGAAAATTCCCAATTCTAAAGAATTTTATAGGAGTAATTTAAGCGCGTCAAAAATCACGTGCTCATAGCTGCCCCTCTTTGCTCGAAGACACGAAGGGTTTTCGAGCAAAGATAAATGCGCAATATGAGGAATTTTTGCCTGCTTGGCACTCCAGGAGAAGCATTTTGAAAACCGTCTGACCGAACCCTGCTTCAAAGGTTGACTACATATCCTTGGCTATAAAGGAATCAGGTCAGTAGTTCTGGAAGGTTTGGTAGCTGGGACTACCAGGAGCTGTGCTTTCACTGCTGTTGCTGCTGCTACCGCTTGCTAACCTCCTTATTACACCAAAAGGAAAATCAAAGCTAAGTTAGCTATGCCTATCAACTATGAGTTACAAGATTCCTATCTATGATTCTATTGAAACTTGATCTTGAGTCTTAGCTGATTTTGCTGTGGACCTTGATCTGAATCTCGATGCTCGTAAGTTGTAGATGTTTGTTACTTTCTGTAGCATTGGGTCAAAACTGGATCAGCGGAGCTTGTGACTTCAATCAGATTTTGAGCAATTCTCACCCTTGCTTGCTTCATATTTGAGTTCATTTCTTTTTGTTCTTTTGTTCTTTTCTTGATTCTGGATTGAGACTCATTCCCTCAGTCATGTCGCACCTTATATCTTGAGGTCTACCTGCTTAAGATACCAAAACCAACAAACAAACAAAATTTTCTGCCCCAGTTTTCACTGGGAAAATTTCGTGAGTTAGTTGTGACACATATCTAAGCAGTCAAATCGGGATTGTGTATCCTTGTGAATGAATCCAGGTTATGCTAGAAAATGACCGAGTTATGCCGAAAAAAGACAAAAGGGTTCTCAGGTTATGCCGGGACGGAAAGAAAAAAGTCCCTTGGGTTATGCCAGGGGGATCCTCAGGTTATGCCGGGATTTGGAAAGACAAAGCTCCTTGGGTTATGCCAGGGAGATCCTTGTGTTATGCTGGGATTTGGAAAGAAAAAGCTCCTTGGGTTATGCCAGGGAGATCCTCGGGTTATGCCGGGATTTTGGAAAGAAAAAGCTCCTTGGGTTATGCCAGGGAGATACTCGGGTTATGCCGGGATTTTGGAAAGAAAAAGCTCCTTGGGTTATGCCAGGGAGATCCTCGGTTTATGCCGAAATTTGGAAAGAAAAAGGCCCCTTGGGTTATGCCACGGGGATCCACGGGTTATGCCGGGATTTGGAAAGAAAAAGTCCCCTTGGGTTATGCCAGGGGGATCCACGGGTTATGCCTGAATTTTTAAGGAATGGGATCCTATGCTACCAAGATTTGTTTTTCTTTTGGGATTTTCTTTTTTTTTTCTTTTCTTCTTTTATTCTTATTTTTATATTTTCCATTTTATTTAGCAAAACGCATGAAAGAATTTGGGGAGAAACTTCCTTTTTGGTCGTTTTCCTGCTGCAAAGGTGTTTCAGCGCGCTTCTTGCACGGTTTCTCTGAATAAGACCTGTTTTCAACAAAGAACAATTTGTTAGTTTGAAACGGTGGTTGGTTTTGTGGCCTTGATCATCCCAATTGCTTGATCCTAGCCCCATTTCCGTTGCGAACTTTGCTGCCTGCTGCCTTTGAGGGTGAAGCTCTTTTCAGACCGACAAGATTCAACTTTTAGGATGACTCGCCTGTGTGGGCTCTGGCCTTTTCTCTTATTCTGCCCTTAGGACCTTTGTTTTTGACTTTCTTTCCTTTCCACTGTCTTTTCTTTGAAGCACCAAACACTATGGTCAATCGGGATTGGACTGATGCACCCGCTGAGGCTGGGCATTTTCTTTGACTCTTGCCAGGCGGAGCCCTGTGAAACCAGTTTTGACCCTTTTTCTTTGTAGTAATTCGGAACCAGATTTAAATTGAAAGGGATTCAAAGGAAAAAGTATGCAAAAGGCAAGCATATGAGTTTAAAGAGAAGCGTCCCTTTCGGGGAAAAGAAGGACTTATCTGAGGTGCATGCTGGCTTCAAATGAACATGACATGCTTCTTGGACTGGACGCTCGCCCCACACAAACTTTCTAGCTTCTCGTGAACCCATTGATCCGGACTTCAAAACCAGGGAACTTTGCCAGGACTCTTGTAGTGGGGAGATGTCTTCTTTTCGACCGACAGTGCCCTTTGCGGGTTTTTGCTAATCGACCTCTCTCATTTCTCTTCTCACCGTCGCCCGATAGTGCTCTTTGTGAGTTTTCACTAAGAGGACTCTCTCATTTTCATTTTCTCTACTCACCATTGCCTTATGGTGCCCGAAGGTTTTCACCGATAAGACTCTCTCATTTTATTTCTCTCAATTTGAATTGTATCAGATTCCAAGAATGACGTTTTCCACTTCCATGCCTTTGCCAATTGATCGGAAGGATTTGGACAAGGTCTTTAGGGTAAAAAAGATTTTGGGCGGAACTACAACTTTGGAACCATTTCGGCGGATTCATGGCAGAACCATTATATCATCTGCCCCAGTTTAAATTTTTTGGGGAAATTGGGATTTTTATTTTGGTGTGACTGAACCCCAGAGAGAGGCTGCCTACGTATCCTTTCGGAATCAAATCGAACGTAGTTCAGGGAAACAATTGTTTTTTGTTTTTTTTGTTTTGTTTTTCTTTTCTTTCTTCTCTCTTCTTTTTTCATTTTCACCATTTTCATATTTTTTCTTTTTTTCTTTTTTTTTTCTTCTTTTTCTTTTCCTTTTTCTTGTCTTTTTCTCTTTTTTTTCGATAGTACTTCCCGGTTCAAAAGAGGGTGAATAAAAAATCATAACCGGCTCAAAGGGTTTACGAAAGATTGCTAGTGTTTGGGGTAGCGGGAAGGAAAACCTTCATCATCTCAATTACACAAAATCCATCGCCGCAGGAGGTCTAGACATAGTACCTTTTTACTGCATCTTCATTGACTGCTGTTTCAGGATCATTTCCTTCAATGTCTCCCAGATATAGTGCTCATCTCAGCAATATTTTCCAGATGATGTATGGACCCTTCCAATTAGGAGCGAATTTTCCTTTTGCTTCCTGGTTGTGAGGGGGAATGCGTCTTAACATGAGTTGTCCCCCTTCAAAATTCCTGTGACGCACTTTCTTGTTATAGGCACGGGCCATTCTTTGTTGGTACAACTGCCCGGATATGCCTTGATTACACTCTTTTGTTGTAATATATAGACCTTTCTAACCCGCGAACCAATTTTCCTTCAATTGTTCCAATTCTTTGTTTTATTTCCTCAAGGTTACCTTCTTTGCATTTCGACTCTTGATTCATGATTTCAAAATCTGATAGCATTTTGGGATCTAGACATGAAGTCCGCAAGCATGTCATGTTATTTAAAGCTGCATTATTAGAGCTAAAGAGAAGAAATGAAAAGGGAAAAATAATAAAAATCAGAAAGAATAAAAATGGTCGATGAAATATTAATTTTATTTCTTGGAATTTGGAAAGATAACGGGGTTTACATTCAGGAATTTAAAAGACAAGAGACTAAAAGAAACATCCGAGTTACATTCTGAAATAACTCGAGATGCAGAAAAGGTGACACGACTAGTCTATTGGGACTCTCGCCTGATCGGGAATGGCGTAGCCTTCCAATTTTTGAGTTTAGCATCTGGTCCCATGTAGAGCACCTCAGCGGTGCTAGTACCCTCCCCTAGCTGAACTATGTTGGTTTCATAAAGCATTTGCCTCATAGCTCCACATATATCTTCGATTTTCTCAGCCGTGAACACCTCATCGTCCTCTTCTTCGCCATACTTAGGCTTGACAAAAGTGTCATAGAGATGTGGCAATGGTTGTGGTAGAACCCATCCTTCCTTCTTTCTTTCCTCGGCCCATTTCTCATCATCTGGGGTAGGGTGGAAGCCTATCCCGAAAAACTTTTCTGTCGTGGGTAGAGTTACCGGCTAGAATATACCTTGTAAAGCTTTTCCCAACCCTTTTCCTAGTTTGAAACCGTGCCTAATCATCTCTTTGGCCACCATAATTGAAGCATTAGACAGGAAAGGCTGAGGACATAGGTTTCCCTCCTCGTGCTGATCTGCCACCACAATTTCAAAGGCTTGATAAACAATATGTTCACTTCCTTCCCTCGCTTCCAAGCATGGGATAGATGGGTCACGATAAATGGACTGCTCGTCTTCTCCGTGGACCACGATCTCCTGATCTTCATACTTGAATTTCTCCATTTGGTGGAGGGTGGAGGGCACAGCTCCTGCAACATGGATCTAGGGCCTTCCCAAAAAAAATTGTAAGATGTATCTATGTCCAACACCTGGAAGGTTACCTCGAAATTCACCGGGCATATGGTTAATATCAAATCAATTTCGCCGATAGTATCCCTCTTAATACCATCAAAAGCTTTCACATAAACATTATTAGGACGAATCCTTCCCGTCCCGATTTCCATTCTTTGCAATGTGGAGAGTGGGCAGATGTCAACCCCCGAGCCTCCATCCACCATGACTCGCTTGACATAGTAACCTTCACACTTGACAGTTAGATGTAAGGCTTAGTTATGAGCTGCGCCTTCTGGAGGCAAGTCATTTTTACTAAAGGAGAGTTGATTGACGGTAAAGAATCTTTCTGCCATCCTTTCAAGCTGTTCGACTGAGTTTTCAATTGGCACATACGCCTTATTTAAAGTTTTCATTAAGATCTTCTGATGTTCGGAGGATTTCGTCACTAATGATAGCAGAGACACCTGTTTAGGATATTTCCTCAATTGATCCACTTTTTCATAGTCAGGCATCTTCATTTTCTGAAAGAAGGCCTCTGCTTGTTCAGCACTCACTGGCTTGTTAGACGGAAAGAGCTTTTATGTGGCACTATTTACCTCATGTACATTTGAATATTTTTCAACAGGGACTTTTCCTGGAAGTTCTCCCGAAATTTTCTTGACTTTGTATGTAACCACTATTTGCTGGTAGTTCCATGGCACTACAGAGGGGTCTGTCATTGGCTTCTATGGTACGCGTCCAATAACCACTGGCTCACTCAGCCGAGGCAGTTTAATTTTCTCCAGTACCATATAAGCTTCTTTAGGCACATACATTTGTGTCCCCTTTTTCATTTCAAACTTCTTCGGAGCGCTCACAACCAGTGGTTCTCTTGGTGGCCTCGTAGGACATTAAGAAACCTGTTTTTAGGAGGCATCGTCTCTGCTTTTGTTTCAGTTTTCTTCTCAGGCTCAGCTTTGACAATTTTATTCTTCTTCTCCCCCTTTTCCTGCTTCGGGGCTACTTGGGCTTCCTTTCTGCATTGGCGATAGCAATTATGGCTTTCAGGGCTTGATCAAATTCCCTATCTTCACAAATCATCCCGATTACCGGCCCGTTGTTGTGAGCGGGCAATGGATTGTTGGTCATATTTGGGGCTTATTCATCCCTCAACAATATTTTTCCTTGTTCTATCAGATCTTCCACTGCTTTCTTCAATGTCCAGCAACTGTCAGTACTATGCCCCTCATCTCCTAAGTGATAAGCACAGCGGACGCCCCGTTGATAGGATGGTGATTCCGGGTTCTGCCTGTTTTGGGGAATAGGTTGTAGCAGATTCATCTAGACAAGCTTCGGGAACAGAGTAGAGTAGGGTTCACCAATCAGTGTAAAATTTGGTCGTCTGGGTGGTTCCCGTGGACAAAAGTTATTTTGTGGTGGTCGGGGATTATAGTGGTTCTGGTAAGGAGGCTGGTTTCTTTGGAATGGAGGTGGATTTCTGTTAGCTTGTGGTTGCGGTCGGCCGAAAGGTTGAGAATTCATGACCGCATAAGGTGGGGGAGCATAAGTCATATCAGCATGAGGATAGTAGTGTTGAGGGGTTCTTTCAGAGAACACAGGTCTAGGAGCCCGTTATCTTCTTCCCCCTGATGCTGCCATAACTGTTTCTTCTTTCTTTTTACCTCTGGCCATTCCTCCAGACCTGCCTTGGATGGCTTGTGAGGGTGCTCTGATGGCCGACTGGCCCAAGATTCTTCCCGTTTTCAGACCATTTTCTACCATTTCCCCGATTTTAATCGCCTCCCAAAAGGATTTCCCATGGCCTACATCATATTCTGAAAGTAATCTGGTTCCTAGACCTAAAGGAAAACAGTGACCATCTCTACCTCATCCATTGGAGGCTTCACTCTTGATGCCTGTTCGTGCCACTTAATTGCATATTCTCGAAAACTTTATGACGGTTTCTTCTTTAAATTCGCCAAGGAGTTCTTGTCCGGCGTAATGTCTATGTTGTACTGAAATTGCCTGACAAAGTCTATGGCAAGATCATTCCAAATATGGCACCGTGAGACGTCCTGGTCCATATACCACTCTGAGGCAATGTCGATTAAGCTCTCTCCAAAATACGCCATCAACGGTTCTTCTTTGCCACATGCCCCCATAACCGATTGCAATACTTCTTCAAATGAGAAATGGGGTCACCGTGCCCGTCATACTTTTCAAATTTGGTGTTTTGAACCCTGAGGGCAAGTGTACATGCGGGAACATACACAGGTCTGTATAAGAGACACTTTTTTGCCCCCTCAAGCCTTGCATATTTTTTAAGCTCTGCTCGAGGCTTCTCATTCTCTTTGCCATCTCATCCTGCTCTGGGGCTTTGAAGGTTTTGTCTTGCACTGGTGTAGGCTCGTATTGTGGTGGCTGAGAGTAAGTATATTGAGGATAATGAGGAGGGTCAACCTGAAAGACGGGTTTTTGGAATGTGAAAACCGAGGGGTCGAAAACATGCTTCGGTAGTGATGGTTGTGTTGTTGCGGAGCATGATGGAGCCGCGAACATGTTGGGAGTAGCTACATACGGGAACACCTAGGGTAAAACCTCAGAAGGTGTTCCTAGGAAATGAGAAGTTATAGTAGGTTTCCCCAAAGGAGTGTTTGGGTGGCTGATGGGGTCAGTAATAACACCTCCAGATCTAGGAAATAGCTCCGGGAATCCGGGGATGGTGCTTGGAGGTTCCTTTCCATTGTTCCAAGCATCCCACATTTCCATGAGTCGTAGGCGCAATATCCGATTCTCTTCAGCTGTAAGGGACTCAGAGGCCGGGACCCCCGAGATGGGGCTGTCTTCGGATATGGGGATTACAGGCAGAGTCATATCTATAGACATTTCTATGCTGCCTCTTGATCTGGTGAAGTATTGATGTGATGCCAGTTTACTACAAACCACCCACCGTTTCTAAAGCTAAGCTGGAATTGACATCAACAACGGTTAGTTTGAAGCAAATAACAGATAGGGAACCACACATTGGAGTGTGATGCACCTATACAGTTATATGAATATCTATATGTTTGCTACGGTTGCATGCGTCATTCCGGCTTTCTTTTGTTCCTTTTGCTTTTCTTTCTCTTTTATTTTTCTCTCATTTTCTTTCTTTTTTGTTTTTTTCTTTTTTTATTTGCTGCTTTTCTCTTTTCTTTTGCCATGGTTTTCTTATTTTCTCCCTTTGTGTTTCTTTTTCTCTTTTGTTTCCTTTTATTCGCTCCCTCTTATTTCTCTTTTTCTCTTTTTCTTAGGATTACGGTCGAATCTTATGTAGATTGCCTACGTATCATGGCCCCGCATGAATCAGACCAAGCGTAGTTCTTGCCAATAAGGTCAATAAGCTATCTCTTTTTTTTGGAATTTTGAAAGAAATGCTTTAAGGGAAATATTGTTTGATTTTTCTTTTTATTTTTCAAAGAAGAACTTCTAAAAAAAAAATCTTTTTCTTTTTATTAGAACTTTGGGAATTTTAGAGGTAAAAAGCAATATTTTTGTTTGAATTTTCATTTATTTTATTTTTTCTAACACGAAAGAAAAAGATATTTTTTTGTTGGATTTTGAAAGTTGCCTCTTAATTTTCAGAAGAGGGATTTTTACGAAAATATTTTGGATTTTTGAGCAAAAATATTTTCGGACTCAATTTTCAAAATTTGTATTTTTTTTAGATTTTTTTTATTTATGAAAGAAAGACATCTAAGGAGTATTTTAATGATTTATTTTGACCTAAAAGGAAAAAGTGGCTATTTTTCAAAATTTTATTTAAGCAAACAAAGACTCAATTTTGCAGATACGGCCTTTCAGCACTTCTAGGAGGAAGATTTTAAGGCTGTGTCCGCAAACCATTTAAAAATGACTCAGGGTGACTGTTCTTGCAAAAACAGCCTTCCGGCGCCCTTTTGGGGAAATTCGTCTTATTTTATCAAGAATGGCACACCCGACTTATTTATGACAAAAATTAAAATTTTGATATTTTTTTGCTATTTTTGCAAAAGGGAGGTTGGACCCGATGAGCGTTGCCTACGTATCTCACATCCAGTGAGAATCAAACCAGCGTAGCTCGGGAAGATTTGCCAAAATCAAAACTATTTTGAACAACAATTTTCTTTCTAATTTTTCAAATATTTTTCTCTTTTTCTTTGTTATTTTAATTTTTCAAAAATCCGGCAGCATTTCGGTACTATTTGGACATTGAGTTTTTCAAAACAAATGGTCACCCTCACTTACTCCTAACACAGCTTATTTTTCTCAATTTTCACTCATTTAGACAAGCCGGTCAACATGCAAAGCCGAGCAAATAAATGCGCAAGTAGCACGAAAGATGCATCAGGATGGTCAATTAATTTCAGGTCACCTGTCCTAGACGGACCCAACCCCTGTGTTGAGTCCCCTAAGTCAAATGCACATGATGCAAACAAACGTCCTACTAGGGGTCCGACATGAGTTTTTGTTCTTCTAGGTTTAAACCATAGGTTTATTGATCTAGACCTGGCTTACCCGAGCGGATAACTCGAGCCGAGGGGGAGGCAGCGTACCGGGGATGCAGAAGCTCCACCGGCTTAGCAACTTATCCAACCTCGTTCTAAATTGGGAAAGACTCTAAATAGAAGAAGGGATACACGAAATGCATCCTTCTCCATGATGTAGATGACTCAGAGAGAGGAAGGGATTCGCGATAGTTTATATATATAATTTCAACAAATATCAAAGAGGTAAAACATTTAGCACATATAGCATGGAACATGTAGAAAAATCAGATAAAACCAAATATAATAATTATACTAAGCTCGAATTCTTGAACCCTGAATCGAACTTCTGGGTTCGTGTCCCCAGCAGAGTCGCTAGAGCTGTCACACCTCCTTTTTTACACACCTACCCCGAAGGATAAATGTATAAGGGAGTTTTTCCAGTTAAAGTGACATTATTCAAAATGGGATTCTTTATTTATTTTTTAGATTCACCACTTGGGATAGGATTGACTTTTGGTGTCCCAAGTCACCGGTTTAACTTACATCCCAAATCGAAGAGAATTGTCGACTTCCCAATTGGAGTTTGTGAACCAGAAATTGTAAATAAGGAATTCTGTTGACCCGAGGGAAGGTGTTAGGCACCCCCAGATCCCGTGGTTCTAGCACGGTCCCTTAAATTATTATAAATGGCTAAAATCTACTTTTTTATACATGTCATCCTATAGTGCAATTTTAGAATTATTTAACCGCTTTTAGTTTAAAATTTTTTAAGAAAGTAAACGTTGTTTAAAAACGTATTTTTGGATCACGTCACATGAAATGCACCTGTATCCTTGACACATTCTTATTCAACTTTTTGGGATTTGTATTTGGGTTGCTTGAAATGCACACCCGTATTTAAGAAGGTAAAATTATTAAAAGCGCGCCTAAAGCGACTAACGGGTTATTATCTTTGCGGGAGGCCATGAAATTCGCTAAATGGCACGCCCCGGATTCTAAGTATTTTAGCATAAGCATTTAAAGAGATACCCGCAATTTATGCATTTTGTTTGGCAATGCTCATCTCATTTTCTTATTTAAAGGCCATCCTAGAGCAAACTATAATTGTCTATTAAATTTGTCTCTAAAGAGTCCTAATTAATTAATTTTATCATCGCTATTATTAAGAGTAATCAGGAAACTTGGACTTCCAGTTCAAGTCCACACTCAAACAAGAGGAGAACCTCTTAGTTCGAGCATGCTACTTAACTAGCGAGCCCTAAACCCAAATTACCAACTTAATATTATGAAGTCCAACCCTTAGCATTTTGGGCCTTGAAGGTTTAGCCCAGGCGTTTGAAAACATTTGCTTATGAAAGCAGATCGCGTTGGGACTTAGATTAACTGACTCAACATACTAGGCCTGTTGTTGCACAACCGGCCCCAATTTAACAAGCCCAAGCATTACGAGAAGCATACTGAAGGAACACTGGGTCTGTAGCTATATCACAGGCACATTTAATCTCAAACAGACGTGTGATGCTGTTTGGGCTTCCAATGAGTCCAAATTTACCATTAACCTTGGCTCTAGGCCTATTCAACAGGCTGTGTAATTACAAACTATGCTGATTCCTATTTATTTACCTATTCTTGTTTATCTTTCTCAATCTAAAACAAAATTGCAAGGAATTGATCAATTCTTAAGTCATAAAATAACATAAAACACCATATGAGTAATAATATATTTATTCGTTTTTGACTTGGCCTACTACACAAACGAACTAGCTGAATTATATCAAAAGACGAGTGACTGAAACAAAAATGGATATATACACACTGGTTTTTATACTACTGAGCATGCTATCCTAAATCTAAATCAATATTTGGAATGTTCAGTTACTAACTACAAGTGAAGATATGAGATCAGTTTCTTATGCTATTTGCTTAACTTTGAAAGCTAAAATACTTACCAAATAAAACTATACTAAGCTACTTAATAATCAACAGTCCTATACAGATTAACAGCCTCATAACAGTCCCAATTAATTTCAAAATAGTCCTAATTAGACAGTCCATGCCCTATTTTTTCATGTCAATACAAACAACAGCTAACCAAATAATTATTAACATCTATTTGACTACAAACAACAGAAAACATCCCACGCACATAGATCTGAAGAAACACTTTTATTTCAACTCCAATTCGAAGCTACATTGAGGTGAATTCAAAGAGGTGTACCTGGAATTTGAAATACAACAAGAAAAGGAGAGATCAGCAGCAGTAAATCAACAACCAGCAGTAACACCACAATAATCAATCGAAAGCCAAAACTGTATTACTATGACCCAGGAAGAGGTATACACGAGCAGCAATCAATAAGATGGCCCAAACAGCCTCGACTTAAGCTCAAAACCAAGTATTAATATGCAAATGAAGTCCAGCAACCCACACAAGCAGCAACCACACCAAAATTTGACTCAGATAACTCAAAATTGAAGCCAAACCACTCCTAAAGTTTCAGCAATTAAGAATCAAGCTGAGAGATGCGACTCAATGCTTAGAACTCAAAAACTAACCTAGAAAATGCAATATAACAGTGTTTTTAGAGTTTTCTACTGTATTTTTTTGTTTGTTTTTGGTTTTTGGCAGAATTTAAGATCTAAAAGAAGGTTTGAACTATAGGAGTTCAGATTTGGAACTTCCTTGGATTTTGAAATTCAAATTTGAGACTCAGATTTGCAGAAGTGGATTTTGGGGGGAAATTAGAAGCTGGAAATTTTGGTGAATTTTCAGAGATTGTAAAACTTCTGAACTAAGGCACTAGGCATGCCTTTTATAGGCAGGAACGGGGCAGGAAGGTTCTGGAATTCCTTCACTAATTTTCTCCCTTTTTGTATTTTCAGAATTTACTCATTAGCCCTAAAGTTTTGACTTGTTGCCTAAGTTATTACCCTAAATTCTTGAAACTACAATTGTGGCCCTACTTTAGAAGCTTCTAGAGTGTTCTAGTTTAGCCTACAACATTCTAACCCATTTTAAGTGCCCAAAATACCACTGAAAATACAAACACTAGTTAAAATAAACCCAACACATTTTACTCTAATTGACTAAAGGGTTAAAAATGAACGGCAATAACCAAAACCCTTCGAAACCCTAAGATTGAATTATTGAATCCAATTAATACTAAACAGGACTGGAAATTAATCCTAATTCACACTACCATCCGATTATCAATTAACCAAAACTAACAATCAAACATTAGACTAATCTAAATGATTAAAAACAAATGAACTAACACAGAATCATCCACCAATAAGAAGAAAAAATAGAATCATTAATAATAAAATAATTAAAAAAACGAATAAAATCAGGAATAACACTAAACAAATCAATAACCATGAATAAAATTCCTAGATGAAACAGTAATCAAACATGAATAAGACTTAACAAAGTTAAACAAAAATAGAAGATCAGAACAGAAAACAAATAGAACTTAAACAAAAATCAATCAAGATAATGTAAAAAGGAATCCGGGATAATCAAAACAAACATAAAAAAAAAAAAAGAAACTCACTGCTTGATTGGAAAATTTTTGCTGCCTCTTCGATTCAAAATTCGAGCTTCTTGGGCGAGATTCGAAGATCACTGACGATGAATTAGGGACGAAGGAAGTGTGGAGGTCATGTGTTGTGAATTTGGTGAGGTTTGGGGAACTTAGGGTTTTGGTCCGAATTTTCGATTCAATGTTTGAACAGCTTGGTTGTGATTTGAGGGAAGCTGAGGCTGGATTTGAGATGAGGGGGAAGAGGAGGTTCAGGGGTGTTCATATGGAAGGATTTGGACACGGGCACCGCCGTGTGCGGCGGAGATGGAGTTTAGGGTTTTGTAGATTTGGGGCGTTTGGTTGGGATTTGAGAAGAGTTGGTCATGGATTCGTATTGAGGAGGTTTAGACGGTGTAGGGGTGTAATTTTTGGCATATTTGGAGCATCGCCGCCGGCGGAGACGATTTTCGGCCGGTGGCCCATGGCGGAGAGTGGCAGAGACGGTGGGGATTAGGGTTGTACGAGGAAGATGAAGGTTTGGTCTCTAACTTTGTAAAGGGTATTATTACACTTTTATTTAAAATTCTTGAACAAATATGCATCCAAATTGATTCAATTAGCATTTAATGATGTAATTAAGTAACCTGTGACTAGATTCGAGCGGATTTGTAGCGGAATCAAGGGGTAAAACCATAGTTGAGGCTTGAGTTGAATACAAATCATCGAGGTAATTGTCTGGTCTAGCTCTAGCTTGATGAATTAGGAGCCGAGTCATATTTGCTACTTGTTTTATGTGAAGTACGGCTTATAGGCATGGTGACGAGTATCTATACATTGGTTTCTAGCATGACCGTGAGTCTATGAATTGTGAATATCTTGATTCATGTTATATATTTCATGCCTTAGAGATGATTTCTAGTTGTTGTGAAACATTTGTGGAAAGGATTATGACTTTTGAATGTCGAAGAGCATTGGCTCAAGTTATTTTATGACTTGAGAAAGTATATGAATTGTTGTACCCTTTGGACCATTGGCTCAGGTTATTTTATAAATTGAGAAAGTATATGATTTATTGTACCCCTTTAGAGAATTGGCTCAAGCGGTGATGTGAGTGATGAGATGAAAGTGAAAGAAAGAGGAAGAATCATTAATTGTACCCTTGCCTTGTTGGTTTTGTCTATTGATTATCTCCCTTGTCGGGATGTGAAAGTTATTGACGTTGTTCCCTTGCCGGGATTTAACTGTTTACTTTTGTTCCCTTGACAAGATTTCTATTATTGTTGTATACTCCATTGCCCTCTTGTTTGTGATTGTTATTTGGGCGAGGATGAGTGTTAAAGCACGAAGGGTGATGTCGTGCATTGTTTGCTATTGTGATAAAAGAGTGTAACATACGAAGGGTGATGCCGTGCCTCACGATGTACCATTCCGTGCCTATATATTGATTTCATGGTGAGGAAAGAGTGTAAAGAATGAAGGGTGATGTCGTGTCGTACGATGTACCATTCTGTACCGATATTCATTGATTATGGTGAGGAAAGAGAGTAAAATCATGAAGGGTGATGCCGTGTAATTTATAAGATTGAATTGGCGAGAATGAGAGTAAAAGCACGAAAGGTGATGCAGTGCAATTTTTAATTTCTTACTCTTGTTGATATTTTGGTTATACAGTTGCATTCCCTATTTGGTGTTTCTATTTCTGAATTGTTACTTTCCCCACGGCATGTTCCCCTCCCTTTTGACTGGTTATTTTTCTGTACTTCTATTCTGTCGCATATGTATATATTGAACTGCAAATGTTTGATTGGTAGTCTGGTCCTAGCCTCGTCACTACCTCGCCGGGGTTAGGCCAGGCACTTACCAGCACATGGGGTTGGTTGTGCTGATGCTACACTCTGCACTTATGTGCAGCTACTGGAGCAGCATTCGGAGAGCAGCAGTAGTCTGGGAGCGAATTTTCAGTCCAGTAAGTTACCGAGGTAGCCCTGTAGGCGTCCAGGGGCCCAGGGTCTTCTTATCGTTCATTTCTGCCTCTTATCTCTTGTATGCGAGACAAATAGTTTACATATTTTTCCAGACATTGTATTTAGTAAACCTTAGTAGTTCGTGAGTTATGTCACACCAGATTTTGGGTAGAGGCTATCATGGAATTTTCGCTTTGTTATTCTGTTTCCCTTAATTTAAGACTTCCACTTTATTATTTATTCCGATGTTTCATATTATTATTGATAATTGTGAAAGAAGTAATTGGTTAATGAAAAAGATAGTTAAAAGTTGGTTTGCCTAGCTCTCAATAGTAGGCACCATCACGATCCCCGAAGGTTGGGAAATCTGGGTCGTGACATTTTCACCCGAGATGTGCATTTTAGAGTATCGGTTTTTCATCCTTGAGGTAGGTATCGTGCCTAACCTTATGTGGGATACTTCCCCTTAGGAATTGAGTCTTCTATATATGCTAATTGTAGTCCATGCATGCGAGATGACAAGTCTGTGCTCGGACTTATTTGTGAGAAGTTTGCCTCTAGGGTTCTTAGGTCCTTATATGAAAAGCATCCCGTTATGATAGGGTTTCCTAATTGCTTAACTTGCCTCTAAATGCTCCATATAACGTTGTTAGCTTTCCTTTAATTCTCACGTGTTATAGTGACCCTTAATTATCTTAATTGAAGTGATTACCTTCCTTATTGTTTTGATACTTCTTGATTGTGAGTTCCTGTATGACTTCGTGCGAATATGTTACATGTCCAATTGTTATGGTTATTGGTGTAGTTATCATGTGATTATTAAGTCTTGTTTTTTTGTTGAGGTTATCGTGCTTCTTGATTTTTCCGCGACACTTATTATGTACTTGTCGATTCCCTTGACGGGACGTTATTGCTTATACTATTGTTCCCTTGCCTGGATGTTATTGTTTAAACTATTGTTCCATTTCCGGGATGTTATTTGTCTATGATATTGTCTCCCTTGCCGAGATGTTGTTGTTAAACTCTCGTTCCCTTGTCGGGATTCTTTTATGATTGATGATGATTTGTAAATGGGAGTGGGTTGCACGCCTGCAATGAGATATATGAAATGGGATCGGATTGCACGCCTGCAAAGAGATATATGAAATGGGAGCGGGTTGCACGCCTGCAACGAGGTATATGAAATGGGAGCGGGTTGTACGCCTGCAACAAGATATGAAATGAAAGTAAAAATTCAGTGTTAGTTTTCCTTATCCTTGTTAGTAATCAGATTTTAGTGTCGTGCACTTTCTATTTGCTATGTTTATTTGATGTTACCAATTCAAGTGTTTTAACTGTTTAGATTCCTTATCACCGCTATTATTAAGAGTAATCAGGGAACTTGGACTTCCAGTTCAAGTCCACACTCGAACAAAAGGAGAACCTCTTAGTTCGAGCATGCTTTTAACTAGCGAGCCCTAAACCCAAATTACCAACTTAATATTATGAAGTCCAACCCTTAGCATTTTGGGCCTTGAAGGTTTGGCCCAGACGTTTGAAAACATCTGCTTATGAAAGCAGATCGCGTTGGGCCTTAGATTAACTGACTCAACATACTGGGCCTGTTGTTGCACAACCGGCCCCAATTTAACAAGCCCAAGCATTACGAGAAGCATACTGAAGGAACAATGGGTCTGTAGCTATATCACAGGCACATTTAATCTCAAACAGACGTGTGATGCTATTTGGGCTTCCAATGAGTCCAAATTTACCATTAACCTTGGCTCTAGGCCTATTCAACAGGCTGTGTAATTACAAACTGTGCTGATTCCTATTTATTTACTTATTCTTGTTTATCTTTCTCAATCTAAAACAAAATTGCAAGGATTTGATCAACTCTTAAGTCATAAAATAAAATAAAACACCATATGAGTAATAATATACTTATTCGTTTTTGACTTGGCCTACTACACAAACGAACTAGCTGAATTATATCAAAAGACGAGTGACTGAAACAAAAATGGATATATACACACTGTTTTTTATACTACTGAGCATGCTATCCTAAATCTAAATCAATATTTCGAATGTTCAGTTACTAACTACAAGTGAAGATCTAAGATCAGTTTTCTTATGCTATTTGCTTAACATTGAAAGCTAAAATACTTACCAAATAAAACTATACTAAGCTACTGAATAATCAACAGTCCTATACAAATTAACAGCCTCATAACAGTCCCAATTAATTTCAAAACAGTCCTGATTAGACAGTCCATGCCCTATTTTTTCATGTCAATACAAACAACAGCTAACCAAATAATTACAAGCATCTATTTGACTACAAACAACAAAAAACATCCCACGCACATAGATCTGAAGAAACACTTTTATTTCAACTCCAATTCGAAGCTACATTGAGGTGAATTCAAAGAGGTGTACCTAGCATTTGAAATACAACAAGAAAAGGAGAGATCAGCAGCAGTAAATCAACAACCAGCAGTAACACCACAATAATAAATTGAAAGCCAAAACTGTATTCCTATGACCCAGGAAGAGGTATACACGAGCAGCAATCAATAAGATGGCCCAAACAGCCTCGACTTAAGCTCAAAACCCAGTATTAATATGCAAATGAAGTCTAGCAACCCACACAAGCAGCAAACACACCAAAATTTGACTCAGATAACTCAAAATTGAAGCCAAACCACTCCTAAAGTTTCAGCAATTAAGAATCAAGCTGAGAGATGTGACTCAATTCTTAGAACTCAAAAACTAACCTAGAAAATGCAATGTAACAGTGTTTTTGGAGTTTTCTACTGTATTTTTTTGGTTTGTTTTAGGTTTTTGGCAGAAATTAAGATCTAAAAGAAGGTTTGAACCATAGGAGTTCAGATTTTGAAATTCCTTGGATTTTGAAATTCAAATTTGAGACTCAGATTTGCAGAAGTGGATTTTAGGGGGAAATTAGAAGCTAGAAATTTTGGGGAATTTTCAGTGATTGTAAAACTTCTGAACTAGGGCACTAGGCATGCCTTTTATAGGCAGGAACGAGGCAGGAAGGTTCTGGAATTCCTTCACTCATTTTCTCCCCTTTTTTATTTTCAGAATTTACTCATTAGCCCTAATGTTTTGACTTGTTGCCTAAGTTGTTACCCTAAATTCTTGAAACTACAATTGAGGCCCTACTTTAGAAGCTTCTAAAGTGTTCTAGTTTAGCCTATAGCATTCTAACCAATTTTAAGTGCCCAAAATACCACTCAAATTACTAACACTAGTTAAACTAAACCCAACACATTTTACTCTAATTGACTAAGGGGTTAAAAATGAACGGTAATAACCAAAACCATTCCAAACCCTAAGATTGAATTATTGAATCCAATTAATAATAAACAGTACTGGAAATTAATCCTAATTCACACTACTATCCGATTATCAATTAACCAAAACTAACAATCAAACATTAGACTAAACTAAATGATTAAAAACAAATGAACTAACATAGAATCATCCACCAATAAGAAGAAAAAACAAAATCATTAACAATAAAATAATAAAAAATAAAACGAATAAAATTAGGAATAACACTAAACAAATCAATAACCATGAATAAAATTCCTAGATGAAACAATAATCAAACATGAATAAGACTTAACAAAGTTAAACAGAAATAGAAGATCAAAACAGAAAACAAATAGAACTTAAACAAAAATCAATCAAGAAAATGTAAAAAGGAATCCGGGATAATCAAAACAAACATAAAAAAAACTCACTGCTTGATTGGAACATTTTCGCTGCCTCTTTGATTCAAAATTCGAGCGTCTTGGGCGAGATTCGAAGATCACTGACGATGAATTAGGGACGAAGGAAGTGTGGAGGTCATGTGGTGTGAATTTGGTGAGGTTTGGGGAACTTAGGGTTTTGGTCCGAATTTTCGATTCAATATTCGAACAGTTTGGTTGTGATTTGTGGAAAGCTAAGGCTGGATTTGAGATGAGGGGGAAGAGGAGGTTCAGGGGTGTTCATATGGAAGGATTTGGACACGGCACCGCCGTGTGCGGCGGAGATGGAGTTTAGGGTTTTGTGGATTTGGGGCGTTTGGTTGGGATTTGAGAAGAGTTGGTCATGGATTCGTATTGAGGAGGTTTAGACGGTGTAGGGGTGTAATTTTGGGCATATTTGGAGCATCGCCGCCAGCGGAGACGATTTTTGGCCGGCGGCCCATGGCGGAGAGTGGCAGAGACGGTGGGGATTAGGGTTGTACGAGGAAGATGAAGGTTTGGTCTCTAACTTTGTAAAGGGTATTATTACACTTTTATTTAAAATGCTTGAACAAATATGCATCCAAATTGATTCAGTTAGCATTTAATTATGTAATTAAGTAACCTGTGACTAGATTCGAGCGGATTTGTGGTGGAATCAAGGGGTAAAGCCATAGTTGAGGCTTGAGTTGAATTCAAAGCATTGAGATAAGTGTCCGGCCTAGCTCTAGCTTGATGAATTAGGAGCCGAGTCATATTTGCTACTTGTTTTATGTGAAGTACAACGTATAGGCATGGTGACGAGTATCTATACATTGGTTTCTAGCATGACCGTGAGTCTATGAATTGTGAATATCTTGATTCATGTTATATATTTCATGCCTTAGAGATGATTTCTAGTTGTTGTGAAACATTTGTGGAAAGGATTATGACTTTTGAATGTCGAAGAGCATTGGCTCAAGTTATTTTATGACTTGAGAAAGTATATGAATTGTTGTACCCTTTGGACCATAGGCTCAGGTTATTTTATAAATTGAGAAAGTATATGATTTATTGTACCCCTTTAGAGAATTGGCTCAAGCGGTAATGTGAGTGATGAGAAGAAAGTGAAAGAAAGAGGAAGAATCATTAATTGTACCCTTGCCTTGTTGGTTTTGTCTATTGATTATCTCTCTTGCCGGGATGTGAAAGTTGTTGACGTTGTTCCCTTGCCGGGATTTAACTGTTTATTTATGTTCCCTTGACAGGATTTCTATTATTGTTGTATACTCCATTGCCCTCTTGTTTGTGATTGTTATTTGGGCGAGGATGAGTGTTAAAGCACGAAGGGTGATGCCGTGCATTGTTTGCTATTGTGAGGAAAGAGTGTAACACAAGAAGGGTGATGCCGTGCCGCACGATGTACCATTCCGTGCCTATATATTGATTTCATGGTTAGGAAAGAGTGTAAAGAACGAAGGGTGATGTCGTTCCATTCGATGTACCATTCTGTACCGATGTTCATTGATTATATGGCGAGAAAAGAGAGTAAAAGCACGAAGGGTGATGCCGTGTAATTTATATGATTGAATTGGTGAGAATGAGAGTAAAAGCACGAAATGTGATGCAGTGCAATTTTTAATTTCTTACTCTTGTTGATATTTTGGTTGTACAGTTGCATTCCCTATTTGGTGTTTCTATTTCTGAACTGTTACTTTCCCTACAGCATGTTCCCCTCCATTTTGACTGGTTATTTTTCTGTACTTCTATTCTGTCGCATATGTATATATTGAACTGCACAGGTTTAATTGGTAGTCTAGTCCTAGCCTCGTCACTACCTCGCCGGAGTTAGGCCAGGCACTTACCAGCACATGGGGTTGGTTGTACTAATGCTACACTCTTCACTTATGTGCAGATACCAGAGCATCATTCGGAGAGCAGCAGTAGTCTAGGAGCGAATCTTCAGTTTAGTAAGATACCGAGGTAGCCCTGTAGGCGTCTGGGGGCCCAGGGTCTTCTTATCTTTCATTTCTGCCTCTTATCTCTTGTATGCGAGACAAACAGTTTACATATTTTTTTCCAGACATTGTATTTAGTAAACCTTAGTAGTTCGTGAGTTATGTGACACCAGATTTTGGGTAGAGGCTATCATTGAATTTCCTCTTTGTTATTCTGTTTCCCTTAATTTTAGACTTCCACTTTATTATTTATTCCGATGTTTCATATTATTATTGATAATTGTGAAAGAATTAATTGGTTAACGAAAAAGAAAGTTAAAAGTTGGTCTTCCTAGCTCTCAATAGTAGGCACCATCACGATCCCCGAAGGTTGGAAAATCTGGGTCGTGACATTTTCACCCGAGAAGTGCATTTTAGAGTATAGGTTTGTCATCCTTAAGGTAGGTATCGTGCCTAACCTTATGTGAGATACTTCCCCTTAGGAATTGAGTCTTCTATATATGCTAATTGTAGTCCATGCATGCGAGATGACAAATCTGTTCTCGGACTTATTTGTGAGAAGTTTGCCTCTAGGGTTCTTAGGTCCTTATGTGAAAAGCTTCCCGTTATGATTGGGTTTCCTAATTGCTTAACTTGCCTCTAAATGCTCCATATAATGTTGTTAGCTTTCCTTTAATTCTCACGTGTTATAGTGACCCTTAATTATCTTAATTGAAGTGATTGCCTTCCTTATTGTTTTGATACTTCTTGATTGTGAGTTCCTGTATGACTTCATGCGAATATGTTACATGTCCAATTGTAATGGTTACCGGTGTAGTTATCATGTGATTATTAAGTCTTGTTGTTTTGTTGAGGTTATCGTGCTTCTTGGTTTTTCCGCGACCCTTATTATGTACTTGTTGATTCCCTTGCCGGGACATTATTGCTTATACTATTGTTCCCTTGCCAGGATGTTATTGTTTAAACTATTGTTCCCTTTTCGGGATGTTATTGTCTATGATATTGTCTCCCTTGCCGAGATGTTATTGTTAAACTCTCGTTCCCTTGTCAGGATTCTTTTATGATTGATGATGATTTGTAAATGGGAGCGGGTTGCACGCCTGCAACGAGATATATGAAATAGGATCGGATTGCACGCCTGCAATGAGATATATGAAATGGGAGCGGGTTGCACGCCTACAACGAGGTATATGAAATGGGAGCGGGTTGTACGCCTGCAACAAGATATGAAATGAAAGTGAAAATTCTGTGTTTGTTTTCCTTATCATTGTTAGTAATTAGATTTTAGTGTCGTGCACTTTCTATTTGCTATGTTTATTTGATGTTACCAATTCAAGTGTTTTAACTATTTAGATTCCTTATCACCGCTATTATTAAGAGTAATCAGGGAACTTGGACTTCCAGTTCAAGTCCACACTCGAACAAGAGGAGAACCTCTTAATTCGAGCATGCTCTTAACTAGCGAGCCCTAAACCCAAATTACCAACTTAATATTATGAAGTCCAACCCTTAGCATTTTGGGCATTGAAGGTTTGGCCCAGGCGTTTGAAAACATCTGCTTATGAAAGCAGATCGCGTTGGGCCTTAGATTAACTGACTCAACATACTGGGCCTGTTGTTGCACAACCGACCCCAATTTAACAAGCCCAAGCATTACGAGAAGCATACTGAAGGAACACTGGGTCTGTAGCTATATCACAGGCACATTTAATCTCAAACAGACGTGTGATGCTTTTTGGGCTTCCAATGAGTCCAAATTTACCATTAACCTTTGCTCTAGGCCTATTCAACAGGCTATGTAATTACAAACTGTGCTGATTCCTATTTATTTACATATTCTTGTTTATCTTTCTCAATCTAAAACAAAATTGCAAGGATTTGATCAACTCTTAAGTCATAAAATAAAATAAAACACCATATGAGTAATAATATACTTATTCGTTTTTGTCTTGGCCTACTTCACAAACAAACTAGCTGAATTATATCAAAAGACGAGTGACTGAAACAAAAATGGATATATACACACTGTTTTTTTATACTACTGAGCATGCTATCCTAAATCTAAATCAATATTTCGAATGTTCAGTTACTAACTACAAGTGAAGATCTAAGATCAGTTTTCTTATGCTATTTGCTTAACATTGAAAGCTAAAATACTTACCAAATAAAACTATACTAAGCTACTGAATAATCAACAGTCCTATACAGATTAATAGCCTCATAACAGTTCCAATTAATTTCAAAACAGTCCTGATTAGACAGTCCATGCCCTATTTTTTCATGTCAACACAAACAACAGCTAACCAAATAATTACAAACATCTATTTGACTACAAATAAAGAAAACATCCCACGCACATAGATCTGAAGAAACACTTTTATTTCAACTCCAATTCGAAGCTACATTGAGGTGAATTCAAAGAGGTGTACATGGCATTTGAAATACAACAAGAAAAGGAGAGATCTGCAGCAGTAAATCATCAACCAGCAGTAACACCACAATAATCAATTGAAAGCCAAAACTGTATTGCTATAACCTAGGAAGAGGTATACACGAGCAACAATCAATAAGATGGACCAAACAGCCTCGACTTAAGCTCAAAACCCAATATTAATATGCAAATGAAGTCCAGCAACCCACACAAGCAGCAAACACACCAAAATTTGACTCAGATAACTCAAAATTGAAGCCAAACCACTCCTAAAGTTTTGGCAATTAAGAATCAAGCTGAGAGATGCGACTCAATGCTTAGAACTCAAAAACTAACCTAGAAAATGCAATGTAACAGTGTTTTTGGAGTTTTCTACTGCATTATTTATTTGTTTTTGGTTTTTGGCAGAAATTAAGATCTAAAAGAAGGTTTGAACTATAGGAGTTCAGATTTTGAACTTCCTTGGATTTTGAAATTCAAATTTGAGACTCAGATTTGCAGAAGTGGATTTTGGGGAGAAATTAGAAGCTGGAAAATTTGGGGAATTTTCAGAGATTGTAAAACTTCTGAACTAAGGCACTAGGCATGCCTTTTATAGGCAGGAACGGAGTAGGAAGGTTCTGGAATTCCTTCACTCAATTTCTCCCCTTTTTTATTTTCAGAATTTACTCATTAACCCTAAAGTTTTGACTTGTTGCCTAAGTTATTGCCCTAAATTCTTGAAACTACAATTGAGGCCCTACTTTAGAAGCTTCTAGAGTGTTCTAGTTTAGCCTACAGCATTCTAACCCATTTTAAGTGCCCCAAATACCACTGAAATTACTAACACTAGTTAAACTAAACCCAACACATTTTACTCTAATTGACTAAGGGGTTAAAAATGAACGGCAATAACCTAAACCATTCCAAACCCTAAGATTGAATTATTGAATCCAATTAATACTAAACAGGACTGGAAATTAATCCTAATTCACACTACTATCCGATTATCAATTAACCAAAACAAACAATCAAACATTAGACTAAACTAAATGATTAAAAACAAATGAACAAACACAGAATCATCCACCAATAAGAAGAAAAAACAGAATCATTAACAATAAAATAATAAAAAATAAAAATGAATAAAATCAGGAATAACACTAAACAAATCAATAAACATGAATAAAATTCCTAGATGAAATAGTAATCAAACATGAATAAGTCTTAACAAAGTTAAACAGAAATAGAAGATCAAAACAGAAAACAAATAGAACTTAAACAAAAATCAATCAAGATAATGTAAAAAGGAATCCGGGATAATCAAAACAAACATAAAAAAAAAAGAAACTCACTGCTTGATTGGAACATTTTCGCTGCCTCTTCGATTCAAAATTCAAGCGTCTTGGGCGAGATTCGAAGATCACTGACGATGAATTAGGGACGAAGGAAGTGTGGAGGTCATGTGGTGTGAATTTGGTGAGGTTTGAGGAACTTAGGGTTTTGATCCGAATTTTCGATTCAATATTGGAACAGTTTGGTTGTGATTTGAGGGAAGCTAAGGCTGGATTTGAGATGAGGGGGAAGAGGAGGTTCAGGGGTGTTCATATGGAAGGATTTGGACACGGCACCGCCGTGTGCGGCGGGGATGGAGTTTAGGGTTTTGTAGATTTGGGGCGTTTGGTTGGGATTTGAGAAGAGTTGGTCATGGATTCGTATTGAGGAGGTTTAGACGGTGTAGGGGTGTAATTTTGGGCATATTTGGAGCATCGCCGTCGGCGAAGACGATTTTCGGCCGTCGGCCCATGGCGGAGAGTGGCAGAGACGGTGGGGATTAGGGTAGTACGAGGAAGATGAAGGTTTGGTCTCTAACTTTGTAAAGGGTATTATTACACTTTTATTTAAAATGCTTGAACAAATATGCATCCAAATTGATTCAATTAGCATTTAATGATGTAATTAAGTAACCTGTGACTAGATTCGAGCGGATTTGTGGTGGAATCAAGGGGTAAAGCCATAGTTGAGGCTTGAGTTGAGTTCAAAGCATCGAGGTAAGTGTCCGGTCTAGCTCTAGCTTGATGAATTAGGAGCCGAGTCATATTTGCTACTTGTTTTATATGAAGTACGACGTATAGGCATGGTGACGAGTATCTATACATTGAGTCTAGCATGACCGTGAGTCTATGAATTGTGAATATCTTGATTCATGTTATATATTTCATGCCTTAGAGATGATTTCTAGTTGTTGTGAAACATTTGTAGAAAGGATTATGACTTTTGAATGTCGAAGAGCATTGGCTCAAGTTATTTTATGACTTGAGAAAGTATATGAATTGTTGTACCTTTTGACCATTGGCTCAGGTTATTTTATAAATTGAGAAAGTATATGATTTATTGTACCCCTTTAGAGAATTGGCTCAAGCGGTAATGTGAGTGATGAGATGAAAGTGAAAAAAAGAGGAACAATCATTAATTGTACCCTTGCCTTGTTGGTTTTGTCTATTGATTATCTCCCTTGCCGGGATGTGAAAGTTGTTGACGTTGTTCCCTTGCCGGGATTTAACTATTTACTTATGTTCCCTTGACAGGATTTCTATTATTGTTGTATACTCCATTGCCCTCTTGTTTGTGATTGTTATTTGGGCGAGGATGAGTGTTAAAGCACAAAGGGTGATGCCGTGCATTGTTTGCTATTGTGAGGAAAGAGTGTAACACACGAAGGGTGACGACGTGCCGCATGATGTACCATTCCATGCCTATATATTGATTTCATGGTGAGGAAAGAGTGTGAAGAATGAAGGGTGATGCCGTGCCGTACGATGTACCATTCTGTACCGATGTTCATTGATTATATGGTGAGGAAAGAGAGTAAAAGCACGAAGGGAGATGCCGTATAATTTATATGATTGAATTGGTGAGAATGAGAGTAAAAGCACGAAAGGTGATGCAGTGCAATTTTTAATTTCTTACTCTTGTTGATATTTTGGTTGTACAGTTGCATTCCCTATTTGGTGTTTCTATTTCTGAACTGTTACTTTCCCTACAGCATGTTCCCCTCCCTTTTGACTGGTTATTTTTCTGTACTTCTATTCTGTCGCATATGTATATATTGAACTGCACAGGTTTGATTGGTAGTCTGGTCCTAGCCTCGTCACTACCTCGCCGGGGTTAGGCCAGACACTTTCCAGCACATGGGGTTGGTTGTACTGATGCTACACTCTGCACTTATGTGTAGATACCAGAGCAGCATTCGGAGAGCAGCAGTAGTCTGCGAGCGAATCTTCAGTCCAGATACCGAGGTAGCCCTGCAGGCGTCCGGGGGCCGAGGCTCTTCTTATCTTTCATTTCAGCCTCTTATCTCTTGTATGCGAGACAAACAATTTACATATTTTTTTCCAGATATTGTATTTAGTAAACCTTAGTAGTTCGTGAGTTATGTGACACCAAATTTTGGGTGGCGGCTATCAAGGAATTTCCGCTTTGTTATTCTGTTTCCCTTAATTTAAGACTTCCACTTTATTATTTATTCCGATGTTTTATATTATTATTGATAATTGTGAAAGAAGTAATTGGTTAATGAAAAATATAGTTAAAAGTTGATTTTCCTAGCTCTCAATAGTAGGCGCCATCACGATCCCTGAAGGTTGGGAAATCTGGGTCGTGACATTTTCACCCGAGAAGTGCATTTTAAAGTATCGGTTTGTCATCCTTAAGGTAGGTATCGTGCCTAACCTTATGTAGGATACTTCCCCTTAGGAATTGAGTCTTCTATATATGCTAATTGTAGTCCATGCATGCGAGATGACAAGTCTGTGCTCGGACTTATTTGTGAGAAGTTTGCCTCTAGGGTTCTTAGGTCCTTATGTGAAAAGCATCCCGTTATGATTGGGTTTCCTAATTGCTTAACTTGCCTCTAAATGTCCATATAACGTTGTTAGCTTTCCTTTAATTCTCACGTGTTATCGTGACCCTTAATTATCTTAATTGAAGTGATTGCCTTCCTTATTGTTTTGATACTTCTTGATTGTAAGTTCCTGTATGACTTCGTGTGAATATGTTACATGTCCAATTGTTATGGTTACCGGTGTAGTTATCATGTGATTATTAAGTCTTGTTATTTTGTTGAGGTTATCGTGCTTCTTGGTTTTTCCGCGACCCTTATTATGTACTTGTTGATTCCCTTACCGGGACGTTATTGCTTATACTATTGTTCCCTTGCCAGGATGTTATTGTTTAAACTATTGTTCCCTTTCCGGGATGTTATTGTCTATGATATTTTATCCCTTGCCGAGATGTTGTTGTTAAACTCTCGTTCCCTTGTCGGGATTCTTTTATGATTGATGATGATTTGTAAATGGGAGCGGGTTGCACGCCTGTAACGAGATATATGAAATGGGATCGGATTGCACGCCTGCAACGAGATATATGAAATGGGAGCGGGTTGCACGCCTGCAACGAGGTATATGAAATGGGAGCGGGTTGCACGCCTGCAACAAGATATGAAATGAAAGTGAAAATTCTGTGTTTGTTTTCCTTATCCTTGTTAGTAATCAGATTTTAGTGTCGTGCACTTTCTATTTGCTATGTTTATTTGATGTTACCAATTGAAGTGTTTTAACTGTTTAGATTTGTTACCGCTGTGATCCTTTGTGAAGGAACCCCATCATTTTTTCAGTATTTTTCCGTATTTATATGCATATTTTTCAATACTTCAAATGTCAATAATTGTTTCATCTTCTATTTATTTATTTACTCAATTAAATTTCCTTAAACCGTCTTAGGTTGTATTTTACTTAAAATGGTATTTCTACTAAGATAATTTATTAAATCTCTTGTTAAAGGTAATATTTCATTCGATGTTGTGCGTCAATTGAAAATGTTACTTTCTTTATTTAAATAATTTCTAAAAATAAATTCATCTTTTCTTGCTGAGTTCCTAATTGGTTTAGAAGTTTTACTCCACTTATGTTATGTAAATCAGACTCCTTGAACATCTTAATTGTATTGGTTATAGACCCTATGAACCGAGTAACATGAGAAAGTTGATGTGTAAAGTAAGATAGAAATATGTGGGCACGATGTGCTGGGAGTGCTAAAGGTTTGGTAATTGAGGTTATGATATGAGACATCGAGTTTGAGATGGCTGGAAATTTGTGCATCAGAAATGATATGATTTATTGAGCTGGCATCGCCTTCCTTGTTTGAATACATTTTTCTTTACTTGTTTGTGTTCCAGCTATTTGGTATTAATTTATCTGGTTATCTTCGTTTTCACCCGTTTTTCTCTTTATTGTTTCTACTAATTGTAGTTTGTTCCTTCCCTATTGTTGATATTACTATGCCATTTTAGACTGATAGTTTATTGTCAAATCCTGTTCAATTTATTTGACCAGTAGGTGTCTGGGCTGTTCCTCGTCGCTACCCCACCGAGGTTAGTCATTATACTTATTGGGCACCGTGGTGGTGTTCTCATACTGTACTTCTGTATATTTTTTTGTGAACAGATCCAGGTATTTAATCGGTAGTAGATATACGGGTCGTTGCAGTGGAGACTCAAGGTAAACCTGCGACAGTGTTCGCAGGCCTCGGAGTCACCTTCCAATTTTATATTCACATTTTTGTAGTTATTTCCATATGGTTGTCTAGAAGTTGTAGTGAAACTCTGTAGAGCTCATGACTTGTACTACCGGGTTTTGGGAAGCTGTTCATTGTATAAGGGATTCATCTTAGAAGACATTTTGATTGTTATTAGTTATTGTTGTTATTCCGCATTTTAGTATGCTTATCTAGTCCTTAAGACTAGGTGCCATCACGAAACCCAATGGAGGAAAAATTGGGCCGTGACACAAATCCTCATATGCAACTGTTGAAGCTTATTTTGGAAAAGTCTATGGCTCTTACAAGAATCATAATCGAGGCATTGAGTATGAAGATTATGAAATTCTCATATCAGTAATTGAGCATTCAGAATTAAGGTGTGCATCACCTTGACGCAGAAGTTGAATTAAACTACTTGTACATTTATGTTTTTTTTGACAATTCTGGTACATGGCATGTTTTACAATTATGTAACATGTCGTGTTTTGACAATCCTGTTATGCGGTGTTTTGACAATTCTGTTACATGTCGTGCTTTAATTTTCTTATGTTTCGTGCTGTGAATCATTCATCCTTTGCTGTGTGTTTGTTACTAGACTGCTTAATGCATTCGATAAAATTAGTTTAATACTAGACATTGGACGTTTAAGGTTGTCACTGGCCGATACTTATGAACTTAATGAATGAAATTAATATAAATGGCTATTATATAACTGTGAACCGCAACAATGCAATTATCGTAGGTCATATGACTAGAACCTTAGTCGGTGGACTTATATGGTTGCCATTGGCCTATACGTATGAACTTAATGAATGAAATTAACATAAACGGCTATTATATAACTGTGAAACGCAACGATGTAATTATCGTAGGTCATATGACTACAACCTTAGTCGGCAGACTTATATGGTTGCCATTGGCCGTATGAACTTAATGAATGAAATTAATATAAACGGCTATATTAATATAAACGACTATTATATAACTGTGAATGCAACGACGTAATTATCGCAGGTCATATGACTACAAACTATTCGTAAAACAAATTTCCAAGTATTCTTCAATTTTTTTTGTATGTCTTAAAAATGTTGATAAACATATTGCTATATCTTTTTTTAGCTTTCCGTTCAAAGAATATGCATTATTATTTCAATATACATAAAAATATTTTACAAACATTATTCTTCAATATGTTTTATTTCCATTTTCTTGATTTTTGTCGACGAAAAATGTTTGGCCGTGTGTGTGTGTATATATATATATATATGTGTGTGTGTGTGTGTGTGTATATATATATATAGACACACACACATATATACACACACACACACAAATTCACACACAACTCTCAATACAAAAAACTAAACGACACTCCCTCTTACCAAAACCCTAGAAACAAACCATGGACCCCTCTCCCAGCGCTCCCAAACGATCCCCATCTGCCTCATATTCTAATGATGAGGATGGAGAGTGAAATCCAACATTTGAAATGCTTTTGAAAGATTCATACATCAAACCAGACTATCTGGTAAATGATATTTTATTATTTGAAAAAATCGGCTAATCAACAATCTGACTTTTTTTTTATAAGGCTAAGTTTACTTTTCATTCAGTTAGTATTGTAAATACTGCTATAAAATGAAGTTATTTCTTTGTCCTTGTGTTATTTTGCCAGCATATTCCAAAATGCTTCTACGAGGACATTCCTAAAGCACATACCACCGCAGTTCTTCAATATGGTGGCAAAGAGTGGTTTATGGGATTGCAAGTTGGTGAGCGTAGATGACTCAAAAACGGCTAGAAAAGTATGACGACTCGGTCAGTCGTATCATGAGTTACCACTCCATTTCCCAATTTCTATTTCTTTATGCCTCCTTATCTGTGTTTTTTGGTATCGGGTTTGTCGGATTTGAGTCCGGGAGGAGTTTGGTGAAGTTTGAGACACTTAGTCTCTTTTAAGAAGGTTTAAGTTGGAAAAGTCAACCGGATGTTGACTAATGTGTTATAGGGCTTGGATATAAGTTTTGATGGTTCGGTTAGCTTCGGGAGGTGATTTATGACTTAGGAGTGTGATTGGAATTGGTTTTGGAGGTCCAGAGTGGAATTAGGCTTGAATTGGCGAAGTTGAGATTTTGGCGATTTCCGGTGGATATGTGAGATTTTGATATAAGGGTCAAAATGGAATTCTGAGAGTTGTTGTAGCTTCGTTGTGTCATTTGGGATGTGTGTGCAAAATTACAAGTCATTCGGATGTGTTTTGGTTGGGTCTTTGATCAAAAGCGTATTTTGCAAGACTTTAGACACTTAGGATTGAATTCGATGAGTTTGGGTAATTTGACATTGTCTTAGGTGTTTTGATGATTGGAACAAGTTTGAATAAGGCATTAGGTCATGTTTGTGTTTTTGGTTGACATCCCGTGGGCCTCGGGGTGATTTCAGATGGTTGTCAGAGAAGTTAAAGTGTGATTGCAGCATCAGATATTGTTGCTTCTAGTGTTTTCGCACCTGCGGTTTGGGGACCGCAGACGCGGCGTGGCATATGCAAAGGATTGCCCGTAGATGCGGATTTGAGGACAGAAGTTAGGAACCACTGATGCGGAAGAGGGACTGCACTCGCGAAGCCACAGATGCGGCGAGTGGACCGCAGATACGGTGTTGGTCCATTAAGTGAATTTCGCAGATGCGGAGAAATGACCGCAGAAGCGGGTTTTGGACCGCAGATGCGGTTACGTTTGGGCAGAATGCATATATGTTCTTTCTTCGCGATTTTTGAAGGGTTTAACCATTTTTAACTTCGGATTGAGAGCTTTGGGGTGATTTTAAGGGGAGATTTCAAGAAAAATTCGATAAGGTAAATATTTTGCACCTAAAACACACTTCTATGGTAATATTTCATGGATTGAGACTGAAATTTAAAGAATTAATGGACTAAAAATGGAGGTTTAGGGCTTGAGTTTAAGAGGGCTTAAATTGAGGATTTGAGGGGTCAATTAAACTCCGATTCTTGTGATTTTGATGTGTATGAACTCGTGGGGAGACGAGGAATCTAATGATGTGTAAATTTTTGAGTTTTGAGAAGTGGGCTCGGGGCTCGAGTTTTGCTAATTTTGGGATTTATGGTATTTTTCGATTGTTTTCACTTGGGCTTTGTTCCCTTAGCATATTGTGACGTATTCGTTCTGGATTTGGATAGATTCGACGCGTGTGGAGGCCAATTTGAGGGGCAAAGGCGTCGCGAGCTAGAGGTTTAGCCGGTTTGAGGTAAGTAATGATTGTAAATGATGTCCTGAGGGTTTGAAACCCCGGATTGCACATCGTATTGCTATATCGAGGTGAGACGCGAGCTCGATGATGAGCTTGGGGTCGTTTACTATTGGGGATTGTGACTTGGTTAGTCCTGACTGAGGATTTTACCGCGTATTTGACTGAAACTTATTTGTTGTCATCATGATTTGGTTGATTGCCATATTTGTGCTTTGTGCCAACTATTTGAACCATTCGGGGATTTTTATCACTATTTCCTCACTGTTTGATTTATTATTGGAACTTATTCATCCTGTTTTCCACTGTTTTACAACTCAGCCACTTTTACTTAGTTTTGAGACATAAATTATATTTTTAAATGATGTTTTGGGCTGAGAACTACTGTTTTACTAATGCTCGAGTGGCTTGTGATGATTTTCGGACTGAGTGCGGTCGAGGGCCAGATGTGAGGATACACTGAGTGATATGAGGCTGAGGGCCTGAGATATATCTCTCTCTCTCTCTCTCTCTATATATATATATATATATACACACACACACACACGCCACGAGGTGGCTTGAGTGATGTGAGGCCGAGAGCCGAGATTTGATGCCATGAGATAACTTGATATTGCGCTTGATATATATATATACACACACACACGCCACGAGATGGATTGGGTGATGTGAGGTCGAGAGCCGAGATTTGATGCCATGAGATGGCTTGATATTGCGCTTGGGCCTTAAGGGGCCCCTCCCGGAGTCTGTACACCTCCAGTGAGCGTGGGTACCCATTGTGATTTGAGAGTGAGCCCGAGTGGTTGATATTGTTCTGAGAGTTTTTGCCCGAGGGGCGAATTTGTTGATAGTGTGCCCGAGCGGCAGATTTATATTTGTTATTTACCTGCCAAATTACTTGTTTTACTTGTGAAAAGGGGATTTTACTTGATATTTTACTAATTTACTATTTTAAGTGATTTTATTGCTTCGGCATAGAATGCTTTGTGTTTTCACATGATTTCTTGCTTTCAGCCATTATTTATATTTGTTACTCATTGGGTCAGAGTACTCATATTACTCCCTGCACCGTGTATGCAGATCAGGCGTAGCAGGTCCCGCTCCCGAGGGCTTCCAGCTTTAGGCGGATCTTCGAGGAGTCTATAGGTAGCTGTTGGCGTTTGCAGCCTAGAGCTCCTCTCTATCTATGTCATTACTTTCTATTCTAGTATTGGGACTTTGTAGTTACATTTGAGAATTTATTATCTTAGGCGCTCGTGACTTGTGACACCCCGGGTAGGGCTGTGTCGGGATGGTTTTTTTTCACTACTGTTATCTTTAATTCCGCGAGCTATTGCTATTAAATCATGTTTTAAACTGTCTTATGTTAGTTAACTGCTTAAAGATATGTACTGTGTTGGACTGGCTAGCCTTGTCTTTACGAGAGGCGCCATCACGACCGGGTTCGGGGTTAGGGTCGTGACAAGTTGGTATCAAAGGCTAGGTTACATAGGTGTCACGAGTTGTGAGCGGGTTTAGTAGAGTCTCACGGATCGGTACGGAGACGTTTGTATTTATCCTCGAGAGGTTGCAGAACCTTTTAGGAAAAACTTCATATTCTTGAAATTCTTGTCGTGCGAACTTGTTGATCCCAGAACTAAACTTCTGTTATCCTATTCTCTCGCAGATGGTGAGGACGTGAGCTACCGGATGAGGTGGACGACCACCAGTGCCACCCGCTGAGGCAACCAGAGGCCGTGGACGCGGTCGTAGTCGTGGAAGAGGCAGAGTAGTGAGGGCAGCACCTGTTGATCCACCAACTGCCCCAGCTCAGGATCAGACTCTAGTAATACCATTTCAGGCACCAGCAATGCCCATCGTGATCCCGAGTTTACAGGAGGCCTTGGTACAGATTTTGACAGTTTGTACTAGCATGGCTCATGCAGTTTCAGCCACCACAGCAGCAGCTACTTCACAGGCCAGGGGAGGAAATCAGACCCCCACTGCTCGCATACCTGAGTGGGTAGTGCAGGGACTTCAGACGCCGGAGGCACCTCCAGCCAGCCGGTTGCACCTGCTCAGGAGTTTATGGTACCAGTTATGCCGGATGATGAGCAGCATTATTTTGGGAGGTTTGATAGTTTAGTGGTGCAGAGGGCGAAGATGCCCGGGGTTTTCTAGATATGTGTCAGCGGATGCTCTACACAACAGGGATTCTTGAGTCTAGTGGTGTGGCATTTACCACCTTTCAGTTTTCTGGGGCTGCCTTCACTTGGTGGGAGGCATATGAGAGGCGTAGGCCTGTTGGTGCAGCGCCCCTTAATTGGAAGCAGTTCTCCACTCTCTTCTTGGAGAAGTATGTACCGTAGTCCCATAAAGAGGAGCTGCGTAGACAGTTTGAGTGGTTGCGATAGGGGGATATGACTGTGTCACAGTATGAGTCGAGGTTTTCTGAGTTGGCTCGTCATGGCATCTGGATGGTTACGACAGATTTGTGAGAGGATCAGGAGATTTTTTGATGGCCTTAATTATCATATCCGTATTCTTATGACCAGAGAGAGTGATGGGTGATCGTTTAAGGAGGTGGTTGATATCGCTCCTAAGATTGAGACGGTTCACCATCAGGAGCGAGAAGAGAGGCAGGTCAAGAGGCCTCAAGGATCGGGCAGTTATAGCGGTGCTCCTTCGAGGGGCCAATTTCAGTATGGTAGAGGCCGTTCCTTCAGGCCTGCTTAGTTAGCCCGTCCAGAGTATCGCGAGGCATTTTCAGGTCGTGGTTATCATGGATCTCAATAGGGCCAGTCATCACTCAGCGCCCTTCCAGCTTAGAGTTCATCCTGTGCCCCATCAGCTCAGGGCCCTTCTATGCCGAGTGCATCTTCTAGTTACACCGGTGTGAGGGGTTCCCTTCAGTCCCCTTCTCCAGCACCTGGGAGTTGTTTTGAGAGTTTGGGCATGTGTGGAGACAGTGTCCTCATTGTGTTTCTAGTTCGTCCCAAGCATAGGGGTCAGCCCTCGATTTCTACTCTAGTTAATTCATCACCCGCCCAGCCAGGTAGGGGTAGAGGTCAGGCAACCAGGGGTTGCCCCAAAGGGGGAGGTCGATCAGGCGGCGGCCAAGCTCATTTCTATGCTATTCCAGGCAGACCAGATGCTATTGCTTCAGATACTGTCATTACAGGTGTTGTTTCAGTCTACCACAGAGATGCCTCTGTATTATTTGATAACGGTTCCACCTTTTGTTATGTGTCCTCATATTTTGCTCATTATTTGGGTACGCCCCAGGAGTTTCTTGTTTTACCTATTCATGTATCTACCTCGGTGGGCGATACTGTTGTTGTAGACCATGTGTACCGGTCATGTGTGGTGACTAATGGGGGTCTGGAGACCCGAGTGGATCTATTTCTATTGAGCATGGTGGATTTTGATGTCATTTTGGGCATGGATTTGTTAGCTCTGTGTCGTGCTATTCTAGATTGTCATGCTAAGATAGTCACTTTGGCTATACTGGGTGTACCGCGGATCGAGCGGCGTGATGTGACTGATTATGTTCCTAGTAGAGTGATATCTTTCTTGAAGGCCCAGTGTATGGTTGGGAAGGGTTGCCTTTCATATCTAGCATTTGTGAGGGATGTTGGAGCTGAGACTCCTAGTATTGATTCTATTCCATTTGTGAGGTATTTCCCCAATGTATTTCCTGCAGACCTGCCGGGCACGCCACCAGACAGGGATATTGACTTTGGTATTGACCTGGTGCCGGGCACTCAGCCCATTTCCATTATGCCATATCGTATGGCACCGGTAGAGTTAAAAGAATTGACGGAGCAACTTCAGGAAATCCAGATAAGGGGTTCATTCGGCCTAGTGTGTCGCCTTAGGGTGTGCCGATTCTGTTTGTGAAGAAGAAGGATGGCACAATGAGAATGTGCATCAATTATAGGAATTGAACAAGGAAACAATTAAGAACAAGTATCATTTGCCTCGCATTGATGATTTATTTGACCAGCTTCATGGAGCGAGAGTGTTCTCCAAGATTGATCTTCATTCGGGCTACCATCAGTTGAAGATCAGGGATTCAGATATTCTTAAGACTGCTTTCAAGACCAGATATGGTCATTATGAGTTCCTTGTGATGTCTCTCGGGCTAACCAATGCCCCAGCAATGTTCATGCATTTGATGAACAGTGTATTTCTGCCTTATCTTGGCTCGTTCGTGATTGTCTTCATTGATGATATTCTGGTATACTCACGCAATCAGGAGGAGTATGTGGAGCATTTGAGAGTTGTATTGCAGAGATTGAGGGAGGATAAGATTTATGCAAAATTCTCCTAGTGTGAGTTTTGGCTCGGTTCAGTGGCTTTCTTAGGGAACGTGGTGTCTAGTAAGGGTATTTAGGTTGATCCAAAGAAGATAGAGGCGGTTCAGAGTTGGCCTAGACCATCCTTAGCCACAGAGATTCGTAGCTTTCTTGAGGTGGCAGGCTATTATCGTCTGTTTGTTCAGGGATTCTCATCTATCGCATCTCCCTTGACCAAGTTGACTCAGAAGGGTGCTCCATTTGTATGGTCAGACGAGTGTGAGGAGAGCTTTTAGAAGCTCAAGACAGCTTTGACCACAGTCCTAGTATTGGTGTTGCCATCAGCTTTATATTCATATACCATGTATTTCGAGAGTTGGGATCAGTTGTGTATTGATGCAGGAGGGTAGAGTCATTGCTTATGCTTCTCGTCAGTTGAAGCCCCATGAGAAGAACTACCTCGTTCATGATTTGGAGTTGGTTGTATAGTTCATGCATTGAAGATTTGGAGGCATTACTTGTAAGGCATATCTTGTGAAGTGTTCACTGATCATCGCAGTCTTCAGCATTTGTTCAAGAAAAAGGATCTTAATTGGAGGAAGCGGAGATGGTTGTTGTTGCTTATAGATTATGATATCCCTATATTGTACCATCCGGGAAAGGCCAATGTAGTGGCCGATGCTTTGAGCCGAAAGGAGGTGAGTATGGGGAGTTTGGCATATTTCCAGTTAGGGAGAGACCCCTAGCGGTTGATGTTTAGGCTTTGACCAATCGGTTTGTGAGGTTAGATATTTCGGTGCGCAGTCGGGTGTTGGCTTGTGTGGTTTCTCAGTCTTCTTTATATGATCGCATTAGAGAGCGCCGTTATGATGATCCGTATTTGCTTGTCCTCAGGGACAGATTTCAGTATGATGATGCTAGAGATGTGACCATTGGTGATGATGGAGTGTTGAAGATGCAGAGCCAAATTTGTATGCCCAATGTGGATGGGCTTCAGGGAGTTGATTCTGGAGAAGTCCCATAGCTTGTGGTATTCCATTCATCTGTGTGTCGTGAAGATGTATCAGGATTTGAGGCAGCACTATTGGTAGAGAAGAATGAAGAAGGATATTGTAGTATTTGTAGCTCGGTGTCTCAATTGTTAGCAGGTGAAATATGAGCGTCAGAGATCGGGTGGCTTGCTCCAGCAGATGGTTATTCCTGAGTGGAAGTGGGAGAGGATCACTATGGACTTTGTTGTTGGACTCCCACAGACTTTGAAGAAGTTCGATGCTATTTGGGTGATTGTGGATCGGCTGACCAAGTCCGCGCACTTCATTCTTGTGTGTACTACCTATTCTTCAGAGCGGTTGGCAGGGATTTATATCCGGGAGATTGTTCGATTTCATGGTGTTCCGGTTTCTATAATCTCAGATAGAGGTACTCAGTTTACTTCATAGTTTTGGAGAGCCGTGCAGAGAGAGTTGGGTACTCAGGTGGAGTTGAGCACATCATTACATCCTCAGACGGACGGGCAGTCCAAGCGTACTATTCAGATATTAGAGGACATGTTGCGTGCTTGTGTTATTGATTTTGGAGGTTCATGGGATGATTTTCTACCGCTTGCAGAGTTTTCTTACAACAACAGCTACCAGTCCAGCATTCAGATGGCCTCATATAAGGCTTTGTATGGGAGGCGGTGTAGATCTCCAGTTGGTTGGTTCGAGCCCGGTAAGACCAAGCTATTGGGGACTGATTTTGCTCAAGATGTTTTGGAGAAGGTGAAGGTGATTCAGGTGATGCTTCGTACAGCGCAGTCGCGACAGAAGACGTATGCGGACCGGAAGGTTCGACATGTGTCTTGCATGGTTGGTGAGAAGGTCTTGCTGAAGGTTTCGCCCATGAAGGGTGTTATGAGATTTGGAAAGAAAGGGAAGTTGAGTCCGCGGTTCATTGGGCCTTTTGAGGTGCTACGGAGGATTGGGGAGGTGGCTTATATGCTTGCTTTGCCACCCATCTTGTCGAGTGTACATCCGGCATTCTATGTTTCTATGCTCCGGAAGTATATTGGGGATCCGTCTCATGTTTTGGACTTTAGCATGGTTCAGTTGGATGGTGATTTGACCTTTGATGTGGATCCAGTAGCTATTTTGGGTCGTCAGGTTCGGAAGTTGAGATCTAAGGATATAGCTTCAGTGAAAGTGCAGTGGAGAGGTCGGCCCGTGGAGGAGGCTACTTGGGAGACCGAGCAGCAGATACCGAGCAGATATTCTCACCTATTTGAGGTTTCAGGTATGTTTCTTGACTCGTTCGAGGATGAACGTTTGTTTAAGTTGGGGAGGATATGACGACCCGGCCAGTCGTCTCATGAGTTACCGCTCCGTTTCCCCATTTCGTTTTCTTTATGCCTCATTATCTATTTTTTGTGGTATCGGGTTGGTCGGATTTGAGTCCGGGAGGAGTTTGGTAAAGTTTGAGACACTTAGTCTCTTTTAAGAAGGTTTAAATTGAAAAAGTCAATCGGATGTTGACTTATGTGTTAGAGGGCTCGGATGTAAGTTCTGATGGTTCGGTTAGCTTTGGGAGGTGATTTATGACTTAGGAGTGTGATCGGAATTGGTTTTGGAGGTACGGAGTTGAATTAGGCTTGAATTGGCGAAGTTGAGATTTTGGCGATTTCCGGTGGATAGGTGAGATTTTGATATAAGGGTCGGAATGGAATTCCGAGAGTTTTTTAGATTCTTTGTGTCATTTAGGACGTTTGTACAAAATTTCAAGTCATTCGGACGTGTTTTGGTTGGGTTTTTGATGAAAAGCGTATTTCGGAAAATTTTAGGAACTTAGGCTTGAATTCGATGAGTATTGGGTAATTTGATATTGTCTGAGGTGTTTTGATGATTGGAAAAAGTTTGAATAAGGCATTGGGTCATGTTTATATTTTTGGTTGAGGTCCCGGGGGCCTCGGGGTGATTTCGGATGGTTGTCGGAGAAGTTGAAGTGTGATTGCAACATTAGATTTTGCTGTTTCTGGTATTTTCGCACCTGCGGTT
This sequence comes from Nicotiana glauca, assembly GCA_026770625.1. Lineage (NCBI taxonomy): Eukaryota > Viridiplantae > Streptophyta > Magnoliopsida > Solanales > Solanaceae > Nicotiana > Nicotiana glauca. The sequence continues at coordinate 80,325 of MU747438.1, read as the reverse complement.
TGGGGACCTCAGATGCGGTGTTGGTCTGTTAAGTGAATTTCGCAGATGCGGAGAAATGACCGCAGAAGCGATACTGCAAAAGCAGGTTTTGGACCACAGATGCGGTTATGTCTAGGTAGAATGTATATATGTTCTTTCTTCGCGATTTTTTAAGGGTTCAACCATTTTTTACTTTGGATTGAGAGCTTTTGTGCGATTTTGAAGGGAGATTTCAAGAGAACTTCGATAAGTTTAGGATGTTCGACCTAAAACACACTTCTATGGTAATATTTCATGGTTTGAGACAGAAATTTAAGAAATGAAAGGACTAAAAATTGAAGTTTAGGGTTTGAGTTTAAGAGGGCTTAAATTGAGGATTTGAGGGGTATTGAACTCTGATTCTTGTGATTTTGATGTGTATGAACTCGTGGGGAGACGAGGAATCTAATGATGTGTAAATTTATAAGTTTCAAGAAGTGAAACCGGGGCTCGGGTTTTGCTAATTTCGGGATTTATGGTATTTTCGATTGTTTTTGCTTGGTCTTTGTTCCCTTAGCATATTGTGACATAGTCGTTCTGATTTTGGATAGATTAGATACGCGTGGAGGCTGATTCGAGGGGCAAAGGCATCGCGAGCTAGAGATTTAGCAAGTTCGAGGTGAGTAATGATTGTAAATAATGTCATGAGGGTTTGAAACCCCGGATTGCACATTGTAGTGCTATATCGAGGTAAGACGCGCGCTCGATGATGAGCGTGGTGTCGTTTACTATTAGGGATTGTGACTTGATCTGTCCCGATTAATGATTTTACCGCGTATTTGACTGAAACTTACTTGTTATCATTTTGATTTGGGATGATTGCCATATTTGGGCTTTGTGCCAACTATTTAAACCCTTCGGGGATTTTTATCACTATTTCCTCACTGTTTGATTTATTAGTGGAACTCAGTCATGCAGTTTTCCACTATTTTACAACTCAGCCACTTTTACTCAGTTTTGAGACTTAAATGATTTTTTTAAATGATATTTTGGGCTGAGAACTACTATTTTACTAATGCCCTAGTGGCTTGTAATGATCTTCGGACTAAGTGCGACCAAGGGCCAGATGTGAGGATACACTGAGTGATATGAGGCCGAGGGCCTATATATATATATATATGGCACGAGGTGTCTTGAGTGATGTGAGGCCGAGAACTGAGATTTGATGCCATGAGATGGCTTGATATTGCGCTTGGGCCGTAAGGGATCCCCCCGGAGTCTGTACACCCCCAGTGAGTGCGGATACCCATTGTGATCTGAGAGTGAGCCCGAGGGGCTGATATTGTTCTGAGAGTTTTTGCCCGCGGGGCAGATTTGTTGATACTGTGCCGGGAGGGCAAATTTCTATTTGTTATTTACCTGCCATATTACTTGTTTTACTTGTGAAAAAGGGATTTTACTTGATATTTTATTGATTTACTGTTTTTACGTGATTTTACTGCTTCGGTATAGAATGCTTTATGTTTTCACGTGTTTTTTTGCTTTCAGCCATTATTTATATTTTACTCGCTGGGTCGGAGTACTTACATTACTACCTGCATCGTGTGTGCAGATTCAGGCATAGCAGGTCCCGCTCACGAGGGCTGACTCATTCCAGCTTCAGGATGATCTTCGAGGAGTCTTTAGGTAGCTGCTGGCGCTCGCAGCCTGGAGCTCCTCTCTATCTATGTCATTACTTTCTACTCTAGTATTGGGACTCTGTAGTTACATTTGAGAATTTATTATCTTAGGCGCTCGTGACTTGTGACACCCCGATAAGGGCTGTGTCGGGACGATTTGTTTCACTATTGTTATCTTTAATTCCGCGAGTGTTGATACCCAATTTTTCTCTATGCATTTTTTATACGCAAAATACTTTCAAATTAGCATGTATATGCATGTATAAACATCCACAAAGATTTTGGTATTTTTTCACATTTTAAAGGATTTTTAAAACCAATTTATGGCCTATTTTGCACTATAAAATCAAATAATTATTCCCAAAACTTGTCATTTTGGTGAATAATTTATTTAATTCTCACGTTTATACAAAAAATATAATTTACATGATTTTTACATGATTTTACAAGTTCGTTTGGTATTTTTAAATTAAAACTGCATGAAATTACAATTTTAGCCTATTTCTCGATTTAATAGCATTTGTAATCAAAAAATCATTTCTAATATTTTTAATTTAGTATTTATGCATTGTTTATTAACTCAGTAATTTTAATTTGATTTTTGAACATCATTTACTATTTTATAAAATTAAAATTGGGGAAAATTGACAAGTTAAATTGTAGCCCTTTTAATTTCAATTTTAGCCCAATTCTAGCCCCAATCTAACCCCCAATTCCACTACCCAATTTCAAAAATTACCCGACCCAGACCCAATTAAATAAACCCGACCCACGCACCCCTTAATCTCGACAGTTGATCATTTAGATCAACGGTCCATGTTAACCCCTTCCTTTTTTAATCCAATAGACCTCCTAACCCTAATCATTTCTCTTCAGCAGCCGCCCTTGTATCCCCTTCATCTCTCAAATGCTCCCAAGCCCCTCTGAAACCCTATCCCTCTCCGCCGGTCTCCGACTTTATTCCACCGGAAATTATGGCCTCTCAGGCCCTGTGTAATCTATAGCTACCCCCACTCACCCTTATCCTCCTTTTGCATAAAGATTCAAGGTCTAACCTTGAAGACATCGGCTTAGAAGCTCTCCGATTCAAGTTCTATGGCCATTTTCCGGCTCATCTCCAGCGAATCCTAGCCCTTTGAGTCCATCTCCGACTCAGGGCCAGCCCGTTCCAGGCCTTTCTCATTTTTCTAGGGTTTTCTCTAAAACCCTAAGTTTCGAGGTTCTTCATCTTTGTTTCTCTTTAAGATCTGCTTCAGACCTATGTTATTTTCTAAGATTTCAAAGTGTTTTCCACATTTTTGTCGATTTTGTTTTCGAACTGTTCATCTTCTTAAAACTTAGGGTTTCTCCGATTTTCTGTTTTATTTGCTCTACTGTGATTTCTTTTACTTTGACTGTAGTTCCTAAGTATTTCTACTAGGATTTCTATGTATTTTTCTTACCGTGTTGTTTATAGGGTTTCCGAGTAGCTTCTTTACTGTGTTCTTTGCTTTCATTATGCTTTTCACGAATGTTATGTTCTTTCTGAGTTCATCTTCGCCTATGCTTTCTTCTTTACATCCGAAATGGGATGAAAACCCTAGATTTTGGGGGTTTTCCGAGTTTTGTGTGTGATTGTCTACTGCCTGTCTAATTTCAAAACCCTAACTGTCTAAACTCCTTTCGTGCTTCTGATTTCTTGCTAAGCTCTGCGAGAACTTTTAATTCCATTTATGGCTATGTTCTTCTGCTCTTTGATTACATGACTACTCAGTTTAATTTAGCCTCGCATGTTTAAGTTTGTGCATCTCTTTATACTCAGACTTCGCCTTTCAAAATAACCTTAATTTTGGGGGGTTGATTTCTTATGAATCTATTTTGATTCTTTCTTTGACTGATTTGGACCAATTTTTCTGACTGAATTCAATACTGAGTTCGAATTCATAAATCCTTGATTTACTATGTGATCAATTGATTTTACTCTTACCTTATTTACCTAAACCGAGTATTTTAAAATTCCCCATGTATTTACCCTGTATTACCCAATATGTTCCTGATCTTCTTTCCTTAAATAAACTCTGCACTTTTATTACTCTAGTTCGACTCCTTAATTAAAGGAAGTCCTTTCCCCTGATTGATTCTGATTGGTATTGAATTATATTTTACCTTACTTACCACATGTTTTCAAAACTATAAAAACCCCACCCCTTTTACTTCATACAGACGAACAATTACAAGTTCACACTGACTAAACTCCTTTCTGCTCTTATTTACTCTTCTCTGCTACTTGTTCTGTTGCTTGGGTTTAGCGGGCTGAAAGCAAGGCTAAACTATAGGATTCTATCTGCCCTACTTGCTTTACTGTTTGAGTTTGCAACTGGTATGTCCATGATTTAAATACCATCTCCAAACTACGTGTTTATTTACCCTTTTCATATGCCTGTTTATGTTCGACTTTCTTACATTATGCAGTTAAACTTCAGCATGTTACATCCCTACCCCATATTCCTATGTCTTTGATTCTGTTATGCTTGTATTAGTACTTTCCTGTACATCCCTTCCCCAAGTCCCCGTGGCTTAATTCTGTTTGTTGGTACAAATGCTTCCATATCAATCCCTTTCCCCTTTTATGTGTGAGTATTGTTTTGGACTAGGTTGGCACTCTATTGCCATCCCTAGTTTAGAACCAGGTTGCCCTAAACCCATACTCTAATCAGTCCCATTCCCTTAACCTATGTTATGTGTTGAGCTTGACTTAAGTCTGGTGGTGTCCTAATCACCATTCAGGCCTAAGTCTGACTTTCTCAAGTCTGCTCTTATTTGTTCAAGCCATGTAAAGGGTCAGGGGTATGCCAGTCCCATTCATGACTGGGTATGACCATCCTTTGCGTTGATCTTCCTCTAATCCCCTCACTTTACACTTATTCTTAGTTCTTTAAGTCCTACCCCCTGTGGTAAGCCATGCTTAGGGACCCTGGAGCTCCCTCTAAACTTGGATGCCTAAGGGCTGGTAATTCCACACATTGCACTACTCAATTCAATCTTCAGGGTGTAAGCATTGCTTGGGCTTCCTGAAATCCCCTTGGAACTTTGAAACATTCTAAGAGAAGGCCTTGGAATCTGGAGCCCAGATTTGGTAAAATACATGTGTTGGACATTAAGGTTGCTTTGGGCTTCCTCGGGTCTGTTCTAGTTTTGATGTACTTTATTTAGTGTTTTCTCTCCAGTTTTATAATAACTTTGTAATGAAACTTGGGGAATTTTAGTGAAAGGGTGTGGGGGGGGTTTATATTTTATTACATAAGTCAATGGGTAGAAATCATGCCTATAGGATTTCAATATTGCAAATCACTTAGAAATCATGCCTATAGGATTTTGTATTGCAAGCACAATAGAGATCATGTCATAGGAACTGCATATGCGTTAGGCAAACTGTAAGATAAATATGTTCATCTTTTATCAATGCTTTAAGAACCCCCCTTTAAAAAAATCGAAACGTAGATGTCATTCCTATAGGATTAATTGCAACTCGTCTGGTCCGTTTAAATAACAGCAGTTTTGTCAATTGGTTCGTAACGTTCTTTTTTTCTTTTTTTAAGCAATGTTTTCAACAAAAACTCTTTTTTTGTAAACCATGTGTGCTTTCAAACTCTACAAATCTGCATTCTTTTCCATGAACAGTTTCTTTTTTTTTCTTAAATAGTTCTGCTTAAGAATTTTAATCAGTCTCTGAAACTGCCTTCGAAACTGTCCTGCAACCAACTTTTCTTTCTCAAAATACTCCTGCCTTCGAAATTCTTGCACAACTCGTCTGCATTTTCACTCAAACAGTCTGATGCTTTTAAAATCTGTTGATAAAGTTACTGCAATCTATACTTTCCCTTAAAGTTCTTCTGCGTCTGACTACTTTTTTCTAAAACCAGTATCTTCTAAATCATTCGCTCAAGGTATTTTGATTTCTAACAAACTGGACCCGAGGGGCTCAAAGTAGACTTAGTATCCAACTCTATATGTTAAACTAATCTGTCCATTATCAGTTTTAATCTTAAGACCAAATCAGTAATTGCAAGTCATACTAAACTAATTGTTGTATGGCTTAAGGGGTTTTATGTGCATCCTTTGTATGTCTGTTTACTTCCCTTATGTGCTATTTGTTTTGATTGACGCCTTAGCATTTTTACCTTCAAACTCCATATATGCCCTCATCCCCTTTCTCCCTTTTTAGGATTAGAAGTCCAAATACCCCGGGACTAATAGGTCAGGGCGGGTAGTAGCATGCAATAAGTAAACGAGACTAAATGCGCTTAAATACCTTAACGGGGTGGGAAGGGTAGAATATGGAGATTATGATAATGGTGTGCTAATATCTCGTGCGGAAATGACTTGCTGGATATTGCACCAACATGATCCATATTATATTTAAACCTAGTACCCTCTCCCTTTATTCATATGGTATGATGTTTTTTAGAAATTTTACGTTTTCTTTCCAAAAAGCATTTACATCTTTTCTCTCTTTCCTTTCAAAACTTTCAACTTATTTGTATTCCCTATATGCAAACCTTGTTTGTTTACTCTTACTCTTCTTAAAGTCACAACTAAGCATGGCCGGGAACCACACTAGTGGATCTTGAGGGGTGCCTAACACCTTCCCCTCGAGATAATCTCAAGCCCTTACCCGAACTCTGGTTTTCCTTCGAATCCTTTATTTTCTCTAAAAAGTGTCCTAATGCACTATAATCATTAGGTGGCGACTCTTCAAGTTCCATAACCCGATTCCTCCAAAGGGAACGAGAGTTGTTTTGTCCATAATGTCGTAAACCCGATTCCGCCCCTTTAGGGGGGGTGAAAAAGGGGGCGTCGACAGCGAGCTATTTCTATTAAATCATGTTTTAAACCGTCTTATGTTAGTTAACTCCTTAAAGAGATGTACTGTGTTGGACTGGCTGGCCTTGTCTTTACGAGAGGCGTCATCACGACCGGGTTCGGGGTTAGGATTGTGACAAAAAGTTTTGTGATGCATAATGATATCAAGCGGGGCTGTTTGGTTAAATTTGAGTTAGTTGAAATTGCGCAAATCCTTGTTGTCTTCAAAGTCGAAGTGAAAGGACAATGAACGCACGAAGATCCTGTCGAGATTAATTTGTTTTTTTTATCAACTCATGAAGTGTTTGAATTGTTTCCCCTATTGTGGCACTTTATTGTTTTTTCTCTTTGTTAGCTGCCCATTTTTGTCACGACCAGGATTTTTCCACCCTCGGGGGTCGTGATGGTGCCTACTATTAGGAGCTAGGCAAGCCAACTTAAATTTCTTCGTTTAGCAAATATCGACCATTTAATAAAAATGAAGCATAATATGATAGAGCGGAATCTCAAATATAATTAACTGAATGAAATGCGGAAGTTTAACAAAATCCTCTACCCAAGATTGGTGTCACAATACTCACAAAGGTCTAGAGAACACTAAATACAAGGTTTGAATGAAACATAAAACTGTCTGTTTCGGTACAAGAGATAACAAACTAAAGCAAGATAGAAGGGACTCCGGGCCTGCGGACGTCAGCAAGGCTACCTCGATGTCCCTGGACTAAAGGTCAACTCCCAATCCTCTACTGATGTCCAAAGGCTGCTGCTCTAGCACCGTGATCTGTGCAAAAAGATGCAAAGAGTGTAGCATCAGCATAACCGACCCCATGTGCTGGTAAGTGCCTAGCCTAACCTCGGTGAAGTAGTGACGAGGATAGACAAGACTACCAGATAAACCTGTGCAGTTATGAAATATATTGCGGAAAATAAACAGGAATTAAGCAGTTTATAAGGGAGGGGGAATAGAAACTTAAATCCGGAATAAACACACTCAATCTATAATTTGTTGCGACATGCAACCTGATCCAATCACATAACAATACTGTTGCAGCGTGCAACCCGATCCACAATTATCATTGTTGCGGCGTGCAACCCTATCCACATATACATAGTGTTGTTGCGGCGTGCAACCTGACCCTTATCATTTAGTGTTATTGCGGCGTGCAACCCGACCCATATCATTTATAATAACACCTCACCTAGATAACAGCCACAAATAAGGGGTAAGGTGGTAAAACTAGTGAAAGGAATCCCGACAAGGGAATATAACAACACAATTAAATCCCGACAAGGGAGAAAGAAACCAACAAAACCAATAAAATGTCCCGGCAAGGGAATAACCATCAACTCTTCCTCTTTCTTACACTTATCACTTTATAATTCACTTATCGTTCGAGACATCGCTCCAAATAGTCATTTCGTTCCATATACCTTCTCAATCCGTAACACAACTCGAGCCAATGCTCCACGGAGTTTAGTAATCAAAATCTCTTTCTCGTGCTCTTTACAGTATATAGAAATCATCAAATAAGCATGGAAGAATCTCGGAAATTCAGGGTAAATAACAATATAAGGACACACGGTCATGCTAGATACCAGTGTATAGATACTCGTCACCATGCCTACACACCGTACTCGACAAATAACAATTAGCAAATAAGACTCTACTCCTATTCCCTCAAGCCAAAGTTAGACCAAACACTTACCTCAACTTCCACGGCTAAATCAATCCACAATGACCACTTTCCATCTCGAATTTGGCTCCAACTCAATCAAATCTATGAAATAACGACTTTATAATATCAATAGTAGCTAAACAAATCAAACCCAATGCCTAGATATAGATTTCTAAGCCTTCTTCCCAAAATTTGAAAAATTGACCCTGGGCCCGCTTGGTCAAAACCCGAGGTTCGAACCAATTTCATATCACCTATTCCCCCACGAGCCCATATATACAATTTGTTTTCAAATTTGACCCCAAAACGAGGTCTAAATCAAAGAAAATTGAAAAGCCTAACTCTACCCATTTCCCCCAATTTCCACCCTAATCTATGTGATTTAAGCTTAGAAATTCACTAATTAATGAAGGAAAACGAAGGAAATAAGTGGGGATTTACTAACCCAAGTGGTCTTGAAGAATGGGGGCGGACTCCTAGATCTTGGGGAAGAAGAGAGCTCGTGAGAGTTTTTGAATAAAACCCGAAGTTACTGTTCTGGAAACTTAAGAAAATCACCGGGAAAAATTACCCTATGCATTCGCGACATACGGGTCGCAGTCGCGAAGAAGAGAAACTGGCAAGCATCGCGTTCACGGAAGGTAAGTTGCGATCGCATAGAAGGAATGGGCTGGGTCCAGGTTTTGTTCTATGCGAACGCGGGAAGGACCACACGAATGCGGTTTGGTAAGTTGCAAAGCTATGCGTTTGCGAGCCACTGAATGCAAATGCAACGGGGAAATTACTGAGGTCCTGAGTTTGGCCTACGCGATCGCGATAATAGGGATGCGAACTCGAAGGGGCGTTGCGAACGCGATGAAGGAATTCACTATTCACCTGCTGCAATTTTTCTACAATTTTCTAAGTTCAAAACCATTTCGAACACCTCCGAAAATGCTCCTGAGCCCTCAGGCCTCCTAACCACTCCCATAAACTAACTCAACCACATCCTACGAACTTAACCATGGGATCAAATCGCGAAAATAACATCAAAAACAATGAATTAAGCCTTAAAATCCATGATTTCTTCCAAGTTTCATAAACTTTCAATTTTAGAACTTTGAGTACAAAACATGTCAAACGACTTCCGATTTCAACCAAATTCCACAGAAAGTGCTTAAACCACATATAAGAACTGTATCGGGCGTCGGAACCAAAATACGGGTCCAATACCAACATTTTCTAATCCTTTTTCATTTCAAATTTCCATATTAATTTCAGAAAAATAATTTCTTTTAAACATTTATTTCTCGAGCTCGGGACCTCGGATTTTGATTCCGGGCATACGCGCGAGTCCCATATTTTTCTACGGACCCTGCGGGACCATTAAATCATGGGTCCGGGTCCGTTTACCCAAAATGTTGACCAAAGTCAACTTTAATCATATTAATATCAAAATTCATCATTTTTCACACAGAATTCATATTTAAGCTTTTCGGCTACCCGCCGGACTGCGTACGCAAATTGAGGCAACTAAAAATGAGGTTTTCAAGGCCTTCGAAGCACGGAATGAATAAGAAAACAGGTGATGACCCCAAATCCACCTCTAAAACAACCGTTCGTCCTCGAACGAACAAAAGAAAGAAGTACCTGAGTAGGGAAATAGATGAGGATAACGGCTCCGCATATTAGACTCAGACTCCCAGGTCGATGCCTCAGAAGGCTGACCTCTCCACTGAACACGCACAGAAGGAAAACTCTTCGACCTCAACTGTCGAACCTGATGGTCTAGAATAGCCACCGGCTCCTCCTCGTAAGACATATCCTTGTCCAACTAGACAGTGGTGAAATCTAATATGTGGGTTGGATCGTTGTGATACCTCCAGAGCATGGACACATGAAAAACTAGATACACGGTTGACAAGCTAGGCGGCAAGGCAAGTCTATAAGCCACCTCTCCCACACGATCAAGAATCTCAAATGGACCAATGAACCTAGGGCTAAGCTTTCCCTTCTTCCCAAATCTCATCACGCCCTTCATAGGCGACACTCGGAACAATACTCGTTCACCAACCATGAAAGCCACATCTCAAACCTTGTGATTTGCATAACTCTTCTGCCTGGACTGAGCTGTCCGAAGCCTATCCTGAATGATCTTGACCTTATCCAAGGCCTCCTAAACTAGATCTGTACCCAATATATGAGCCGCTCCTGGCTCAAACCATCCAACCGGAGATCGACACCACCTACCATAAAACGCCTCATAAGGAGCCATCTGAATGCTGGAATGGTAGCTGTTGTTGTAGGCAAACTCCGCTAAAGGCAAAAACGGATCCCACGAACCTCCAAAATCGATAACACAAGCTCGGAGCATGTCCTCCAATATCTAAATAGTCCGTTCGGACTATCCGTCCGTCTGGGGATAAAATGCTATGCTCAACTCAACCTGGGTGCCCAACTCTCGCTGAATTGCTCTCCAGAAGTGCGAGGTAAACTGCGTACCCCAGTCCGAAATGATAGATACCGGCACCCCATGAAGGCGAACAATCTCCCTGATGTAGATCTCAGCTAACCTCTCTAAGGAATAAGTGGCTGCAACATGAACAAAATGCACTGACTTGGTCAGCCTATCAACAATGACCCAAATCGCATCAAACTTCTTCCGGGTGAACGGGAGTCCAGTAACAAAATCCATAGTAATCCTCTCCCACTTCAACTCGGGAAGCTCAATCCTCTGAAACAGTCCACCAGGCCTCTGATGTTCATACTTAACCTGTTGACAATTCAAACATCGAGCCACATATGCAACAATATCTTTCTTCATTCTGCGCCACCAATAGTGCTGCCTCAGATCCTGATACATCTTCGCGGTGTTCGGGTGAATAGAATACCGGGAACTATAGGCCTCTGCTAAGATCAACTCTCGAATCCCATCAACATTGGGCACACAAACCCGCCCCTACAATCTCAAGATGTCATTATCATCTAAGCTCACCTTCTTGGCACCTCCACGCTAAACCGTGTCTCTCAGGACACACAAATGGGGATCATCAAACTGCCGATCACGGATAAGTTCCAATAATGAAGAACGAGCGACCGTGCAAGTTAACACTCCGCTAGGATCAGAAATATCCAACCTCACAAATCGATTGGCCAAAGCCTGAACATCCAACGCAAGTGGCCTCTAGCTGGCCGGAATATAAGCAAGACTACCCATGCTGACGGACTTCCTACTCAATGCATCGGCCGCCACGTTAGCCTTCCCCAGGTGGTAAAAGATAGTAACGTCATAATCTTTCAATAACTCCAACTACCTCCTCTACCTCAAATTTAACTCCTTTTGCTTGAAAAAGTGTTGAAGACGCTTGTGATCAGTGTACACCTCACACATCACACTATATAGATAATGCCTCCAAATCTTCAAAGCATTAACAATTGGTGCCAACTCTAGGTCATGAACTGGATAATGCTTCTCGTGGATATGCTACTGTCTCGAAGCGTAGGCAATGACTCTGCCGTTCCACATCAATACTGCACCAAGCCCAATACAGGAAGCATCATAATAGACTATATAAGGCCCTGAACCTGTAGGCAAAACCAATACAAGTGCCGTAGTCAGAGCTGTCTTGAGCTTCTGATAGATCGCCTCACACTCGTCTGACCATCTGAACTGGGCACCCTTCTGGATCAATCTGGTTATCGGGGTTGCGATAGATGAAAGCCCCTCCACGAACTGACGATAGTATCCTGCTAACCCTAAGAAACTTCGAATATCTGTAGGTGATGCTGGTCGAGTCCAGTTCTTGACTGCCTCAATCTTCTTCGGGTCCACTTGAATACCCTCTGCTGATACGACGTGACCCAGAAATGTAACCGAACTCGACCAGAACTCACACTTCGAGAACTTAGCATATAACTGACTATCCTTCAGCGTCTGAAAAACCACTCTGAGATACTGCTTGTACTCCTTCTGGCTACGGGAGTATATCAGAATATCATTAATGAAAACTATCACGAACAAGTCCAATTAAGGCCTGAAGACTCAGTTCATAAACTCTATAAATGCTGCTGGGGCATTGGTTAACCCAAATGACATGACTAGGAACTCATAATGGCCATACCGAGTGCGGAATGTTGTCTTAGGGATATCAGACGCCCTAATCCTCAGCTGATGGTAGCCAGATCTCAAATCTATCTTTGAAAACACCTTTTCACCCTGAAGCTGGTCGAACAAATCGTCAATCCTCAGCAGTGGATACTTGTTCTTTATTGTCACTTTGTTCAATTGCCGGTAATCAATGCACATCCTCATCGAACCATCCTTTTTCTTCACAAATAACACCGGCGCACCCCAAGGCGAATCGCTGGGTCTAATGAAACCCTTCTCAAGAAAATCCTGCAACTGATCCTTTAACTCTTTCAACTCTGGCGGGGCCATGCGATACGGCGGGATAAAAATAGGCTGAGTGCTCGGAGCCAGATCAATACAAAAGTCGATATCCTTGTCAGGCGGCATACCCAGCAGGTCTGAAGGGAAAACCTCGAGGAACTCGCGAACAATAGGGACAGAATCAATAGAAGGGGCCTCGACGCTAGAATCACGAACATATGCCAGATAAGCTAAACACCCCTTCTCGACCATGCGCTGAGCCTTCCCATATGATATAACACTACGACTGTCATGACCTAGGGTCCCTCTCCACTCCAAACGGGGCAAATCAGGTAAAGCCAGGGTCACGATCTTGGCGTGACAATCCAAGATAGAATGCTATGGGGACAACCAATCCATCCCCAATATATCGTCGAAATCCACCATGTCTAAAAGCAATAAATCAACACGGGTCTCAAAACCCTCAAACACTACAACACAGGAATGATGAACTCGGTCGACCACTATAGAATCACCCACCAGTGTAGATACATAGATAAGAATACTCAAAGCATCACTAGGCATAACCAGGTAGGGTGCAAAATAGGATGACACATATGAATACGTAGACCCTGGGTCAAATAGCACTGAAGCACCTCTATCACAGACCAGAATAGTACTTGTAATAACTGTATTTGAAGACTCAGCCTCTGGCCTGGCTGGAAGAGCATAACACCGGGGCGGGCCCCACCTCCCTGAATCATATATCTAGGACGATCGACTACTGGCTGGCCTCTACCTCTGGTAGTCCGAGCTCCACCTCTATGATCTCTACCTCCACCTCTATGACCTCTACCACCGCCTCTAGTTGTCTAGGTGGCCTGTGGATCACCTGATGCCTATATTATAGGACGAGGACCCAGTTTCTGTGACTGAACACCCCTCAAGCTTGAGCAAGCCCTCCTGATATGACCGTAGTCACCACACTCATAGCACCCGCCTGAATGCTGCAATTGATAAGACTGAGACTGACCTTGTCGACCTGAATGACCACCTCAGAAGCTCTGAAGCGGTGGTGCACTAATAGGCTGCTGATCAGAATAATGCGGCTGGGAACCACGATCACCCGAAGTACCATGAGAGACCTGTAGAGCTTACTGAAAGGGCCTAGAAGGATGACATCTACCATAAGAATCTCTACCTCCAGACAAGGTACCACTGAATTTGCCTGAGTGACGGGGCCTCTTATCCGACCCATGACCACCTCCCTGTGACAGAGCCATCTCAACTCAGCGGGCCGTATTGGCCACCTCCTGAAACGAGATCTTAATCCTGACGCACATAGCCATCTGGAGACGAATTGGCTGAATCAACCCATCAATAAACCTCTGCACCCTCTCTCTCTCTCGGTGGGGAATATAATAATAGCATGGCGAGCTAGATCAATGAACCGGGTCTCATACTGAGTGACTGACATGGAGCCCTACTGAAGGCGCTCAAACTACCTGCGAAGAGCATCTCGCGGACTAACTGGGAGAAACTTCTCCAAAAACAACTCTACAAACTGGTCCCAAGTCAAGGATGGCGACCCTGCTGGTTTGGCTAAACAATAGTCCGTCCACCAAGTCTTGGTAGATCCTGCTAGACGAAAGGTGGAAAAGTCGACCCCATTGGTCTCCACAATACCCATAGTCCGAAGAACCTCATGGCTGCTAAATAAGAAATATTGTGGATCCTCTGAAGAAATACCGTTGTATGTGGTAGTGAAGAGCTTGGTGAATCGATCCAGTCTCCACAGAGCATTAGCAGACATTGCCGCACCATCGCCGGTCTGAGTCACAATACCCGACTAAACTACCACAACTGGCTGAACCGCTGGAACCTGAGCCTGAGGAGCTACCTGCTCCGGAGTACGTGTAGCGGGAGTCTGAACTCCTCCCCTAGCCCGAGAAGTGGCTGGTGCTACTGGAGGCAAACCTGCTCTAGTGACGCTCTCCACAAAGCATACCAATCTGATCAAAGCGTCCTGAAGAACTAGGGTGGCTATGAACCCCTCTAGGACCTAAGCTGGGCCCACCGGAGCTGCTGGGGTTGGAACCTCCATATCATAATCAATATGAGGCTCCACCTCTGGGACTGATGCCCGGGGCTGAGCTCTGCCCCTGCCTCCGCCTCTGGCACGGCCTCAGCCTCGCCCTCTGTCCCTTGTAGGAGCTGCTGCTGGGGGCTCGGGCTGCTGCACGGTAGAAGAGGAAGCACGTGTTCTCGCCATCTAAGAAAGAACAGAGTAGAAAGACAATCAGTATTTGAGAAACAGAATCGCACGACAAGAAAGAACAAAAGTGAAGTTTTCCTAACTCTGTATCCTCTGTGGGATAAATACAGACGTCTCCGTACCGATCCCTTAGACTCTACCGAGTTTGTCTGTGAGTTGTAAGACCTATGTAACCTAGTGCTCTGATACCAACTTGTCATGACCTGGATTTTTCCACCCTCGGGGTTCGTGATGGTGCCTTCTATTAGGAGCTAGGCAAGCCAACTTAAAATTCTTCTTCTAGCAAATATCGACCATTTAATGAAAACGAAGCATAATATAATAAAGCGGAAATCTCAAATCTAATTAACTGAATGAAATGCAGAAGTTTAACAAAGTCATCTACCCAAGATTGGTGTCATAATACTCACGAACCTCTAGAGAATACTTAATACAAGGTTTGAATGAAACATAAAACTATCTATTTCGGTATAAGAGATAACAAACTAAAGCAAGATAGAAGTGACTCCGGGCCTGCGGACGCCAGCAAGGCTACCTCGATATCCCTGGACTGAAGGTCAGTTCCCAATCCTCTACTGCTATCCAAAAGCTGCTGCTCTGGCACCGTGATCTGTAGATACAGCATAACCGACCCCATGTATTGGTAAGTGCCTAGCCTAACCTCGGTGAAGTAGTGACGAGGCTATACCGGGCCACCAAATAAACCTGTACAGTTATGAAATATATTGCGGAAAATAAACAGGAATTAAGCAGTTTATAAGGGAGGAGGAACATGCTGTGGGGAGGCAACAGTTATAAATAAGAAGTTTAAATTTAAAGATAGAACAACTAACAGAAACTTAAATCTGGAATAAACATACTCAATCTATAATTTGTTGTTGCGCGCAACCCGATCCAATCACATAACAATACTGTTACGGCATGCAACCCGATCCACAATTATCATTATTGCGGAGTGCAACCCGATCTGCATATACATAGTCTTGTTGAGGCATGCAACCCGACCCTTATCATTCAGTGTTTTTGCAACGTGAAACCCAACCCATATCATTTATAATAACACCTCACCTAGAAAACAGCCACAAATAAGGGGTAAGGGAGTAACAACTAGTGAAAGAAATCCCGGCAAGGGAATATAACAACACAATTAAATCCCGACATGGGAGAAAGAAACCAACAAAACCAATAAAACGTCTTGACAAGGGAATAACCATCAACTCTTTCTCTTTCTTACACTTCTCACTTTATAATTCACATATCATTCGAGCCATCGCTCCAAATAGTCATTTCGTACCATATACCTTCTCAATCCGTAACACAACTCTAGTCAATGCTCCACGAAGTTTAGTAATCGAAATCTCTTTCACATGCTCTTTACAGTATATAGAAATCATCAAATAAGCATGGAAGAATCTCACAAATTCAGGGTAAATAAAAATATAAGGACACACGGTCATGCTAGACACAAGTATATAGATACTCGTCACCTTGCCTATATACCGTACTCGACAAATAGCAATTAGCAAATAAGACTCTACTCATATTCCCTCAAGCCAATGTTAGACCAAACAGTTACCTCAACTTCCATAGCTAAATCAATCCACAACGACAGCTTTCCCTCTCGAGTTCGGCTCCAACTCAATCAAATCTATGAAATAACGACTTTATAATATCAATAATAGCTAAACAAATCAAACCCAATACCTAAATATAGATTTCTAAGCTTTCTTCCCAAAATTTGAAAAATCGACCCCGGGCCCGCTTGATTAAAACCCGAGGTTCGAACCAATTTCATATCACCCATTCCCCCATGAGCCCGGATATACAATTTGTTTTCAAATTCGACCCCAAAACGAGTTCTAAATCAAAGAAAATTGAAAAGCCCTAACTCTACCAAATTTCCACCCTAATCTATGTGATTTAAGCTTAGAAATTCCCTAATTAATGATGGAAAATAAAGGAAATAAGTGGGGATTTACTAACCCAAGTGGTCTTGATAAATGGGGGCTTCAATGGACTCCAAGAGCTTGGGGAAGAGGAGAGCTCTTGAGAATTTTTATATAAAACCCGAAGTTACTGTTCTGGAAACTTAAGAAAATCACCAGGTAAAATTACCCTACGTGTTCGCGACATAAGGGTCGCGTTCACGAAGAAGAGAAACTGGCAAGCATCGCGATCGCGAAAGGTAAGTCGCAATCGCATAGAAGGAATGGGCTGGGTCCAGGTTTTGTTCTATGCGAACGCGGGAAGGACCACGCGAACACGGTGAGGTAAGTTGCAAAGCTATGGGTTCGCGAGCCACTGAATGCGAACGTGAAGGGGAAATTACTGAGTTCGTGAGTTTGGCTTACGCCATCACGATAATAGGGATGCGAACGCAAATGAGGCGGACTCTGAAGCTATGCGAACGCGATGAAGGAATTCATTGTTCCCCTGCTGCAAATTTTCTGCAATTTTCTAAGTTTCAAAACCATTCCGAAAACTCTCCCGAGCCCTCGGGGCTCCTAACCACTCACACACACTAACTCAACCATATCCTACGAACTTAACCGTGCGATCAAATTGCCAAAATAACATCAAAAATAATGAATTAAGACTTAAAATCCATTATTTCTTCCAAGTTTCATAAACTTTCAACTTTAGAACTTTGAGTGTGAAACACGTCAAATGACGTCCGATTTTAACCAAATTCCAGAGAAAGCGCTTAAACCGTATATAAGACCTCAACCGGGCGCCGGAACCAAAATACGGGCCCGATATAAATACTTTCTAAACCTTTTTCATTTCAAATTTCCATATTAATTTCAGAAAAATAATTTCTTTTAAAAATTTATTTCTTGGGCTCGGGACCCCGGATTTCAATTTCGGGCATACGCCCGAGTCCCATATTTTTCTAGGACCCTCTGGGAGCGTCAAAACACGAGTCCGGGTCCGTTTACCCAAAAATTTGACCAAAATCAACTTTAATCACATCAATATCAAAATTCATCATTTTCACACAGAATTCATATTTAAGCTTTCCGGCTACGTGCCCGAACTGCGCACAAATCGAGACAACTAAAAATGAGATTTTCAACGCCTTGGAAGCATGGAATGAATGAAAAAATAGGTGATGACCCTTTGGGTCGTCACACTTTTAATTTCATTCAATTATGCAATATGTATTTATATTTTTTGGTTGTTGTATTAATGTTATGAAATTCAATCTTCATATTGGTCTTATTTACTACAATTTCTTTTTAATTATCATTCAAAAAATGGAAATGGAAGAGATGGGTTGGTATGTTAAGAGGAACAATTTTGAACTCTTGGGAAGTTAATGTAGTGTAAGAGTAAAAACTACATAAGAAAGTTATAACATTTACTACCACTATTTAATACACCCTTTTTGATCAGGAGGGTGTTTGAAATATTCTTTTGGACTGGGTTGGCCTCATATATATGATCTCATACTCTAACCTAAAGACCTAAAATACACTCACATACTCAAACCCTAAACTATGGATGCCTTTCCTACCAAACACGCCATATCTTGCTATTCTACTAGCAGTGATGCCCTTACTCTTGTACTAGCACTGATAATGAAGAAGAGAATCCTCCGTCATTTGAAGTGGTTTTGAATGAATCAGACATCGACTACAACGATCTGGTAAATTATTATGTCTTATTTTAAACTTTATTTCTTTGATTCAGTTTCATATTTTCTAGAATGAAGGGAGAAGGAACTTCATACTGTTGAGATTGAATAGTTTCTAGGATGTATTTGTGTTGATTTATCCATTTATTATTTTCTATTTTCATGTATGTTGCTTTAGTTCTGGTTGTTATGCTTTATTTTGTTGAAGTATTATTTTTTAATCTTCATATTGCTCTTCTTTACTCTTTTAATTATCATTCAAAAAACGGAATTGAATCATATTGTTCTTCTTTGTTTTTTTTATTTATTTCGGATGAAATCAATTTCAAAGACAGTTTTTTTAATCAATTCTTCTGTCAGATTCTTTTGGAACGGAGAAGATAAAATAACACATTTATTTAATCTAATACCATTTATGTTAACTAACACCATTTATTTCTACCAATACCATTAATTTTCCAAAATTGAACTAAAAAAAGCTGCTCAAATTTGAAATTATTTTTGGACTGGGTTGGCACCCCATATATAGTCACATACTCAAACCCTAAACTATAAAAAACACACTTACCTACAAACCCTAAATTATGGATACCTCTTCCTCTACCAAACAATTCCTATCTTACTCTTCTACTAGCAGTGATAATGAAGAAGAGAGTCCTCCAATATTTGAAGTGGTTATGACTGATTCATACATCAATTACGACGATCTGGTAAATTATTATGTCTTTTAAACTTTATTTCTTTGAATATTTCAATAACTTGAGTCAATCCTAACTGATTTTTTTACATAAAATACTTTTGTTTCTTATACCTTAACTCCAGAAAATACATATGCGTCAGTATTGTATGTGTTGATTTAGTTTCATATTTTATGAAACTAAATAGCAATGTTTTTTTTAAAAGTATATTCCAAGAAAAATCTACAAGCATCTTCTCCAACAGTAGACACCACGCTTCTTCACTATCGTGGCAAAGAGTGGTATGTAGATATGAACATTGGTGATAGAAGAAGGTTCAAGGCAGGCTGGAAACGTGTTGTTTTGGATAATTATGTCATGCTTGATGTTGCCCAACTATATGTTGACTTAGATGTTGAATTGAAGGGAGAAGGAACTTCTGATAATAATCCGGTTTAGGATTTGTATTGTGTTTTTCTATCCCTTTACAATATTTAATTTCATGTATATTGATGTGCTAATGTTATGAAATTACAATCGTCATAGTGGTCTTCTTTACCATAATAATATTTTTTAATGAAATATTTAGTAAATGCTTTTTTTTTGGTTAATTCTTCCTTATGGTGGCAGTGTCCTTTATATCTACCCTTTCAATATATAAAAATATTGAAAGGGAAATGAAGACCAAAAATACATAAGAAAATAATAATAATAATAGTAAATGCTTCATAGGGATGTTAAATAGGTTAATATATTATAAAATCTAGTAAATGCTACATAGGGAAGTTAAATGGGTAGATGGAATGGTTACACTGATTTTACAATGAAATCTTGGAGTATTTGGTTGAAGTTAATGTAAGAAATTGGTTGCAGTTGAATGTTGAAATTTTCTGGGGAAAAAATTGTGCAATGTAAGGGTTGAAGGTAGGGATACCAAGATAGGTGTTGAAGGTAGGGCTTTAAATTGAATGTTGAAAGTAGGGTTGAAGGGTAGGGTTTTGGTAACTATATGTGAGTATTTTGGTTCTTAATTTGAACTGACTATAATGTTCTGAAGTCTTTCACTTCTGTTTTAGTTGCAACTAATCATATTTTGTTAGTCTAGTCCTCTAAACTAAAATGAAGTAACAATAAAATGAAGAAATTTTTAACAATGACAATTATAATATCACACGTTTAAATTATTACAAAACAAAGTCAAAAAATTCAAAAAAAATCTATCTCAAATCAAATAAGATTCAAACTTAAATCATCTCAAACTAAATGGTCAAGTCCTCTATTTTCCAGTTTGTTTCATCGTTTAGATCAGGCAAGCTACTCCGTGGTTCTAATGTTGCATCATCTTACTGTATAGAGTAAATAACACTAATAAGCAATGTATTTTTCTAAAAATAATAATAATTTGTTAAACTTACCTCAATTCCTTCCGCTAGTCCAGTATTTCCACCACCTCTGCCACCACCTCTGCCACCACCTCTACCACGGCCTCTACCACCACCTCTACCACCACTTCTACCACCACCTCTGCCAACACTTCTACCACCACCTCTACCCCTCCTATTACCTCTAAATCCACTTCCACCACCCATTTGTGAACTTCTAAAGTATGAACTAATTCACTCTCTATATTTATTCAACCTTGGACGTTCACGAGAAGCCACGTATCTAGGATCTCTTATATTTCTTCATTCACCCTCACCATCACCCTCACCCACACCATCATGTGTATCTTCGAATTCCCAATTTGGAATTATCATTTGATCATCATCCCAATTCAAAAGGTTATGCTCCAATCTGTTCAAATGGTAATTAATGTATCGTCTCATCACTTCAGTGTACAATGCAATATCATAAACCCGTTCAAAATGCTTTAATAGTTCCTTGTACATCATGTATTCAGAAGTCATATGTGGGTAACCTCCAAGAAAGAAACGTTTCACGTGCAGACGAACAACATCTTTTCTCTACCTTCTCAATATATA
This sequence comes from Nicotiana glauca, assembly GCA_026770625.1. Lineage (NCBI taxonomy): Eukaryota > Viridiplantae > Streptophyta > Magnoliopsida > Solanales > Solanaceae > Nicotiana > Nicotiana glauca. Next base: position 59,251 of record MU747438.1, on the reverse strand, counting down.
CCTCTCATTAACGTTGTTAATCCTCTTATAAGACAACACCTTAAGTATATGGCACCATAGAATACCTCTTGTTTCAAACCACTTGCAGCTGCAACTTAGATATTTGCCAATAGGTGTATATTCAACTGTGAATACAAATGGATCTCTAGTGCTAAAACTCCTGAATGAATAATCAGCGATAATGTAATTCTCCACTCCAGCTATTACTTGATGGTATTCAGGGGTGTTGATTTTACAATGGTACAGTTTCCTTAACTGTACTTGAAAAAATTCAAACACTTCACGAGTATAACATGTTTGAAATTTTTCCTCCCATGCAAATTCAGATAAACATTTTGGTTCAAAGCACCTTGACCTATATTCAACTTCCAATTCTTTCTCGAACTTAGCTTTTATGGTTAACTCATATTGCTGAACAAATAGCTTCAAAGCGCTTTGGCAGGTGATGAATCCATCAAAGAAAGCATGGATTTCTTCACTTCTTTGTGTGGATAACATCTCAGCGCAAAAGTGATCATTTACGCATACAGTCCTTTGGTGTACAACCCAAATTTTTTATGCCACCAGCAAGTAGTTTAGCGACTCTTATATTTTTTGAGGATCTTAAGCCAGCAATATCTTTGGCTGCAAGAGTTCTCTTAAGAGACTTACTAAGCGATCTGTGTCCAGCCATCAATCGCGATAGTGATGGTTCCAATTGATGATTATGTTTCTAACCACCTTTGGAACATGCCATGAACCATTCTCCTCCAAAATTCAATTTATTCTAGCACGATAGTGTGATGACCCAAAGGGTCATCACCTATTTTCTTCCTTTTTCTGTACTTTCGAAACCTTGAAAATCTTATTTTTACTTATCTCGAATTGCGTGCGCAGTCCGAGCGCGTAGCCGGAAAGCTTATATGTTAAAACTGTGAAAATTTCTAAAATGTGGCTTGAAATTGATTAAAGTTGACTTTGGTCAACATTTTGGGTAAACGAACACTGACCCGTGATTGGACGGCCCCGGAGGGTCTGTAGAAAAATATGGGACTCAGGCGTATGCCCGAAAATTAAAATCTGAGGTCCCGAGCCTGAGAAATGAATTTTTAAGATAAATTGTTTTTCAGAAATTTATATGAAAATTTGAAAAGAAAATGGATTAAAAAATGTTGGTATCGGGCCCGTATTTTGGTTCCGGCGCCCGGTACAGGACATATATGTGATTTAAGATGCTTGTAAAATTTGGTTGAAATCGGACGTCATTTGACGTGTTTCGGACCTAAATATCTAAAAATGGAAGTTTATGAAGTTTGATGAAAAAGTGATGATTATGAGGTTTGATTCCTCGCTTTGATGTTATTTTGGTGATTTGATCGCACGGTTAAGTTCATAGGATGTGGTTGATTTAGTGTGTGTGAAAGGTTAGGAGCCCTGAGGGCTCGGGAGTATTTTCGGATGTGTTCGGGGTAGTTGGAAACTTAGTAAATGTTGCAGAAAATTGTGCAATAAGTGCCCAGGCCTTCCCTTCTATGCGTTCGTGGTCCTTCCATCGCGTTCGCAGAGCTCTGATGTTTTTCTCCTTTGCGTTCGCATCACCACCATCGCGATCGCGTAAGCCAAAAATAGGAGCCCAGCAACTTCCTTTTCGTGTTCGCAAGGCCTTTACACGTTCGCATAGTTCCAGCCTTTCATTCAATGCGTTCGCGTATCCCCTATCGCGTTCGCATAGGCCAATCCCTAGACTCCCCCCCTATCTTCCTTATTCACATTTGCATAATCCCCATCGCGAACGTGATGCTTCCCAGTCTTCCTTCTCTGCGAACGCGACTCTCATGTCACTAACACATAGGGTAATATTGCCCAGTAATTATTTTTAAGTTTTCAGAAACAGTACATGCGGGTTTAGTCCAAAACTTTCACGAGCTCTCTTCTTCCCCAAGCCCTATGAGTCCATTGAAGCCCACATTCTTCAAGACCACTTGGGTTAGTAATTTCCCACGTATTTCCTTCATTTTTCTCTCATTAATTAGTGAATTCCTAAGCTTAAATCACATAGATTAGGGTGGAAATTAGGGGAATTGGGTAGAGTTAGGGCTTTTAAATTTTCTTTGATTTAGACCTCGTTTTGGGGTCAAATTTGAAAACAAATTGTATATCCGGGCCCGTGGGGAAATGGGTAATATGAATTTGGTCCGAACCTCGTGTTTCGACCAAGCGGGCCCGGGGTCGATTTTGGAAATTTTGGAAGAAAGGTTGGGGATCTATATTTAGGCATTAGGTGTGATTTGTTTAGCTATTATTGATATTATAAAGTCGTTATTTCATAGATTTGATTGAGTTGGAGCCGAATTCAAGAGGGAAAGCGGTCGTTGTGGATTGATTTAGCCGTGGAAGTTGAGGTAAGTGTTTGGTCTAACTTTGGCTTGAGGGAATATGAGTAGAGTCTTATTTGCTAATTGCTAATTGTCAAGTATGGTGTATAGTCATGGTGACGAGTGTGTATACACTGGTGTCGAGCATGACCGTGAGTCCTAAATTGCTAAATTATGGAATTCTTTATTGTTGTTTATGAGGACTTGGTTCGAAATCTTTAACACTGAGCCAGTAATTGTTGAGACTAAGTATTGATTTAATTGTGTTAAATAGGAATTGAATAAGTTTGGTTATAGCTAGATCTCCCTTGCCGGGATAGTTTATTATATTACCTTGTTCCCTTGCCGGGATAGTTTATTATAACATCTTTCTCCCTTGCCGAGATTATATTGGGTATTGTGTTGAAAGGAATGGGATTGTGTGTTATGCCGACCACGAGATATTATGAAATGGGAACATGTGGCATGCAGACCACGAGATATTATGAAATAGGAACGTGTGGCACGCCGACTACATGATATTATTGTAATGAGAGCGTGTGGTACGCCTACCACGTGATATAAGGAAATGGGATCGTGTTGCACGCCTGCAACAAGAGGAAATTTGAAACAGGTGAAAGTGGGCTGTTGTTCCATTATTCTGTGTCAGAGGAAATTAGATGTAGTTTTTTTATTTATCCTTGATATTCTGTCTTTATCTGTTATTCCCATAAACATGTCCCCCTCCCAGGTTTAATTGTTTATTTTCTGTTGTTATTTCGTTGTACTTGTATATATATCTGCACAGGTTTGTTTGGTAATCCTGTCTAGCCTTGTCACTACTTCGCCGGGGTTAGGCCAGGCACTTACCAGCACATAGGGTCGGTTGTGCTGATGCTACACTCTGTGCATCTTTTTGCACAGATCACGGAGCCGGAGCAGCTTTTGGACCACAGTAGGAGCATTGGGAGCTGAATTCCGTCCAGAGATCCCGAGGTAGCCTTGCTGACGTCGGCATGGCCCGAAGTCTCTTCTATCTTTATTTTTGCTTGTTGTCTTTGTCCCGGAACAAACAGTATTATGTTTTATTTAGACTCTGTATTTAGCATTCTATAGATGTTCGTGAGTTAGTGACTCCAGTCTTGGGTAGAGTTTGTAATTTAATTTCCGCACTTACTTTTCGTTTATTTATAATTAAGACTTCCGCTTTTATATTAAATGTTATATTGTTTTAATATTGTTGATGTTTGCTGAATGGGATAATAATTAATTGGCTTGCCTAGCTCCTAATAGTAGGCGTCATCACTACTCCCGAGGGTGGAAAATCCGGGTCGTGACAAGTTGGTATCAGAGAAATAGGTTACATAGGTATCACAACTCACGGACAAACTCGATAAAGTGTGAGGGATCGGTACGGAGACGTCTATATTTATCCCCCATAGGCTATAGAGTTAGGAAAAATTTAACTTTGTTCTTTCTTGTCGTGCGATTCTGTTTCTCAAATACTGATTGTCTTTCTACTCTGTTCTTTCTTAGATGGCGAGAACACGTGCTTCCTCTTATACCGCGCAGCAGCCTGAGCCCCCAGTGGCCGAGGCAGGGGCAGAGGGCGAGGCCGAGGCCGTACCAGTGGCCGAGGCAGGGGCAGAGCTCAGCCCCGGGCAGCAGTCCCATAGGTGGAGCCTCATATTGATTATGATGCGGAGGTTCCAGCCCCAGCAGCTCCGGTGGGCCTAGCTTAGGTCCCAGAGGGGTTCATAGCCACCCTAATTCTTCAGGACGCTTTGGTCAGATTGGTAGGCTTTGTGGAGAGTGTCACTAGAGCGGGTTTGCTTCCAGTAGCACCAGCCACTTCTCAGTCTAGGGTAGGAGTTCAGAATCCCGCCACATGTACTCCGAAGTAGGTCGCTCCTCAGGCTCAGGTTCCAGCAGTTCAACCAGTTGTGGCAGTTTAGTCGGGTATCGTGGCTCAGACCGGCGATGGTGCAGCGATGTCTGCCAATGCTCTGTGGAGACTGGATCGATTCACCAAGCTCTTCACTACCACATACAGCGGTACTTCTTCAGAGGATCCACAAGATTTCTTATTTAGCTGCCATGAGGTTCTTCGACTATGGGTATTGTGGAGACCAATGGGATCGACTTCGCTACCTTTCGACTAGCAGGATCCGCCAATACTTGGTGGAGGGACTATTGTTTATCCAGACCAGCAGGTTCACCATCATTGACTTAGGACCAGTTTGCAGAGTTACTTTTGGAGAAGTTTCTCCCAGTTACTCAGCGAGAGCCTCTTCGCAGGTAGTTCGAGTGTCTCCAGCAAGGCTCTATGACAGTCACACAGTATGAGACCCGATTTATTGATCTATCTCGCGATGCAATTGTGATACTCCCCACCGAGAGAGAGGGTGCAGAGGTTTATTGATGGGTTGATCAAACCAATCCGTCCCTAGATGGCTGTGGGAGCTGGGAGTGAGATTTCATTTCAGGAGGCGGCCAATGCGGCCCGCAGGATAGAGATGACTCTTGCATAGGGAGGTGGTCACGGGTATGACTAGAGGCCCCATCATGCAGGTAGATTCAGTGGTACCTCGTCTGGAGGTAGAGATTCTTATGGTAGAGGCCATCCTCCTAGGCCCTTTAAGTAAGCTCTTCAGGTCTCTCATGGTACTTCAGGTGGTCATGGTTCTCAGCCGCATTATTCTGACTAGCAGCATTTCAGTTCACCATCAGCACCAATCAGCGCACCACCACTCTGTTATTCTCATCAGTCGAGGGCTTGTTTCACGTGTGGCGACACGAGGCATATTGCCAGGTATTGCCCTCGAGCTTCTGACAGCTCTCAACATCAGAGTTCTCGTGCTACGATTCAGGCACCGAAGGTTCCACAGCCTGCCCAGCCAGCTAGAGGCGGGGGTAGAGGCCATAGAGGTGGAGGTAGAGATCATAGAGGTGGAGCTCGGACTGCCAGAGGTAGAGGCCAACCAGCAGCCGATCATCCCAGAGATATGATTCAGGGAGGTGGGGCCCAACCCCGGTGTTATGCTCTTCCAGCCAGGCCAGAGGCTGGGTCTTCAGATGCAGTTATTACAGGTACTATTCTGGTCTGTGATATGGATGCTTCAGTGCTATTTGACCCTGGGTCTACGTATTCGTATGTGTCATCCTATTTTGTACCCTACCTGGTTATGCCTTGTGATACTTTGAGTATTCCTATCTATGTATCTACACTGGTAGGTGATTCTATAGTGGTCGACCGAGTTCATCATTCCTGTGTGGTAGTGTTTGAGGTTCTTGAGACCCGTATTGATTTGTTTCTTTTAAACATCGTGGATTTAGACGTTATATTGGGGATGGATTGATTGTCCCCGTATCATGCTATCTTGGATTGTCACACCAAAAACATGACCCTGGCTTTATCAAATTTGCCCCGTTTGGAGTGGAGAGGGACCCCAGGTCATGCCATTCGCAGTGTTATATCATATGTGAAGGCTCGACGTATGGTCGTGAAGGGATATTTAGCTTATCTGGCGTATGTTCGCGATTCCAATGCAGAGGTCCCTTCTATTGATTCTGTTCCTATTGTTCGGGAGTTCCCCGAGGTTTTCCCTTCAGACCTGCCGTGTATGCCACCCGACAGGGATATTGACTTTTGTATTGATCTGACTCCGGGCACTCAGCCCATTTCTATTCTGCCATATAGCATCGCCCCGCCAGAGTTGAAAGAAATAAAGGATCAGTTGCAGGATTTGCTTGAGAAGGGTTTCATTAGACCTAGTGTATCACTTTGGGGTGCGTTAGTGTTATTTGTGAAGAAAAAGGATGGGTCGATGAGGATGTGCAATGATTACCGGCAATTGAACAAAGTGACGATTAAGAACAAGTATCCACTGCCGAGGATCGATGATTTATTCGACCAGCTTCAGGGTGTGAAGGCATTTTTAAAGATAGATTTGAGATCTGGCTACCATCAGCTGAGGATTAGGGCGTCCGATGTCCCTAAGACAGCATACCGCACTGGTCTAGGCATTATTAGTTTTTGGTCATGTCATTTGGGTTGACCAATGCCCCAGCAGTATCTATGGAGTTGATGAACCGAGTGTTCAGGCCTTATTTTGATTTGTTCGTGATAGTTTTCATTGATGATATTCTGGTATACTCCCGCATCCATGAGGACCACGAGCAGCATCTCAGATTGGTTCTTCAGACTCTGAAGGATAGTCAGTTATACGCTAAGTTTTCGAAGTGTGAGTTCTGGTTGAGTTCGGTTGCATTTCTGGGTCATGTTGTATCAGCAGAGGGTATTCATATAGACCCGAAGAAGATTGAGGCAGTCAAGAACTGGCCTCGACCAGCATCAGCTATAGAGATTCAGAGTTTCTTGGGGTTGGCAAGTTACTATCGTCGGTTCGTGGAGGAGTTTTCATCTATTGCAACCCCGATGACCAAATTGACCCGGAAAGGTGCCCAGTTCAAATGGTCAGATGAGTATGAGGCGAGCTTTCAGAAGCTCAAGAGAACTCTGACTACGGTACCGATATTAGTTTTGCCCACAGGTTCAGGGCCTTATGCAGTCTATTGTGATGCTTCCCGTATTGGGCTTGGTGCGGTATTGATGCAGAATTGCAGAGTCATTGCCTATGCTTCGAGGTAGTTGAAGATCCACGAGAAAAATTATCTGGTTCATGATCTAGAGCTGGCAGCCATTGTTCATGCTTTGAAGATTTGGAGGCATTATCTATATGGTGTGACGTGTGAGGTGTACACTGATCACAAGAGTCGTCAATACTTGTTCAAGCAAAAGGAGTTGAATTTGAGGCAGAGGAGGTGGTTGGAGTTGTTGAAAGATTATGATGTTACTATCTTGTATCACCCGGGGAAGGCTAATGTGGTGGCCGATGCGTTGAGTAGAAAGTCCGCCAGCATGGGTAGTCTTGCTTATATTCCGGTCAGTCAGATGCCGCTTGCTTTGGATGTTCAGGCCTTGGCCAATCGATTGGTGATATTTGATATTTCTGAGCCTAGCAGAATGTTAGCTTGCACAGTTGCTCATTCGTCATTATTGGAATGTATCAGTGATCAGCAGTTTGATGATCCCCATTTGTGTGTCCTGAGAAACACGGTGCAGCGTGGAGGTGCCACAAAGGTGACCTTAGATTATGAGGGTGTTTTGAGATTGTAGGGGCGAGTTTGTGTGCCCAATGTTGATGGGATTCGAGAGTTGATCTTAGCGGAAGCCCAAAGTTTTCGGTATTCTATTCATCCGGGCACCGCGAAGATGTATCAGGATCTGAGGCAGCACTATTGGTGGCGTAGAATGAAGAAGGATATAGTTGCATATGTGGCTCGATGCTTGAACTGACAGCAGTTTAAGTATGAGCATCAGAGGCTGGTGGATTGTTTCAGAGGATTGAGCTTCCCGAGTGGAAGTGGGAGAGGATTACTATGGATTTTGTTACTGGACTTCCATTGACTCGGAAGAAGTTTGATGCGATTTGGGTCATTGTTGATAGGCTGACCAAGTCAGCGCATTTTGTTCCTATTACAGCCACTTATTCATCCGAGAGGTTAGCTGAGATCTACATTAGAGAGATTGTTCACCTTCTTGGGGTGCCGGTATCTATCATTTCCGACCGAGGTATGAAGTTTACCTAGCGCTTCTGGAGAGCAGTTCAGTGAGAGTTGGTCACCCAGGTAGAGTTGAGCACAGCATTTCATCCTCAGATGGACGGACATTCTGAGCAAACTATTCAGATATTGGAGGATATGCTCCGAGCTTGTGTCATTGATTTTGGAGGCTCATGGGACCACTTTTTGCCTTTAGCGGAGTTCGCCTACAACAATAGCTACCAGTCCAGCATTCAGATGGCCCCATATGAGGCGTTGTATGGTAGGCGATGTTGGTCTCCGATTGGATGGTTTGAGCTGGAAGAGGCTCTGTTATTGGGTACAGATTTAGCTCAGGAGGCCTTGGATAAGGTCAAGATCATTCAGGATAGGCTTCGGATAGCTTAGTCCAGGCAGAAGGGTTATTCAGGTCGCAAGGTTCGAGATGTGGCTTTCATGGTTGGGGAGCGAGTATTGCTTCGCTATCGCCTATGAAGGGCGTGATGAGATTTGGAAAGAATGGAAAGCTTAGCCCTAGGTTCATTATTCCATTTGAGATTCTCGATCGCGTGGGAGAGGTGTCTTATAGACTTGCTTGTCGCCTAGCTTGTCAGTCGTGCATCCAGTTTTTCATGTGTCCATACTTCGGAGGTATCACGGCGATCCAGCCCACGTGTTAGATTTCAGCACTGTCCAATAAGACAAGGATCGTTCTTTTGAGGAGGAGCCGGCATCTATTCTAGACCGGCAGGTTAGACAGTTGAGGTCGAAGATTTTTCCTTCAGTGCGTGTTCAGTGGAGAGGTCAGCCTCCTGAGGCATCGACCTGGGAGTCCGAGTCCGATATACGGAGCAGTTATCCTCATCTATTTCCCGACTCAGGTACTTCTTTCTTTTGTCCGTTCGAGGACGAACAGTTGTTTTAGAGGTGGAGAATGTGATGACCCTTGTTTTCTTCTTTTTTCGTGCTTTCGATCCCTTGAAACCCTCATTTTTACTTTCCTCGATTTGCGTGTGCAGTCCGGGCCCGTAGCCGGAAAGCTTATATGTTAAATTCTGTGAAATATTCTAAAATGTGCCTTTAAAATGATTAAAGTTGACTTTGGTCAACATTTTGGGTAAACGCACCCAGACCCGTGATTGGACGATCCCGGAGGGTCCGTAGAAAAATATGGGACTCGGGCGTATGCACAAAAATAAAATCCGAGGTCCCGAGCCCGAGAAATTAATTTTTAAAAGAAATTATTTCTCTGAAATTTATATGAAAATTATAAATGAAAATGGATTAGAAAATGTTGGTATCAGGCCCATTTTTTGGTTTCGACACCCGGTACAGGTCATATATGTGATTTAAGACGGTTCTATTCAATTTGGTTTAAATCGGATGTCATTTGACGTGTTTCGGACCTAAATATCTAAAAATGAAAGTTTATGAAGTTTGATGAAAAAGTGATGATTTTGAGGTTTGATTCCTCATTTTGATGTTATTTTGGCGATTTGATCGCACAGTTAAGTTCGTAGGATATGGTTGAGTTAGTGTGTGTGAATGGTTAGGAGCCCCGAGGGCTCGGGAGTGTTTTCGGAGGTGTTCGGGGTAGTTGGAAACTTAGTAAATGTTGCAGAAAATTCTGCAATAAGTGCCCAGGCCTTCCCTTCATGCATTTGCGGTCCTTCCATCGAGTTCGCAGAGCTCTGATGTTTTTCTCCTTCGCGTTCGCATCACCACCATCGCGATCGCGTAAGCCAAAAATAGGAGTTCAACAACTTCCCCTTCGCGTTCGCAAGGCCTTCACACATTCGCATAGTTCCAGCCTTTCATTCAATGCGTTCGCGTATCCCCTATCGCGTTCGCATAGGCCAACCCCTGGACCCCCCCACCCCAGCTTCCTTCTTCGCGTTCGCATATCCCCATCGCCAACGCGATGCTTCCCAGTCTTCCTTCTCTGCGAACGCGACCTTCATGTCGCGAAAGCATAGGGTAAAATTCCCCAGTGTTTTTTTTTAAGTTTTCAGAAACAGTACATATGGGTTTAGTCGAAAACTTTCACGAGCTCTCTTCTTCCCCAAGCTCTAGGAGTCCATTGAAGCCCTCATTCTTCAAGACCACTTGGGTTAGCAATTTCCCACGTATTTCCTTTATTTTTCTCTCATTAATTAGTGAATTCCTAATCTTAAATCAAATAGATTGGGGTGGAAATTGGGGGAATTGGGTAGGGCTTTTCAATTTTCTTCGATTTAGACCTCGTTTTAGGGTCGAATTTGAACATAAATTGTATATCCAGGACCGTGGGGGAATGGGTGATATGAATTTGGTCCGAACCTCGTGTTTCGACCAAGCGGGCTCGAGGTCGATTTTGGAATTTTTGAAAGAAAGGTTGGGGATCTATATTTAGGCATTGGATGTGATTTGTCTAGCTATTATTGATATTATAAAGTCGTTATTTCATAGATTTGATTGAGTTGGAGCCGAATTCGAGAGGGAAAGTGGTCGTTGTGGATTGATTTGGCCGTGGAAGTTGAGGTAAGTGTTTGGTCCAACTTTGGCTTGAGAGAATAGGAGTAGAGTCTTATTTACTAATTGCTGATTGTCTAGTACGGTGTATAGGCATGGTGACGAGTATCTATATATTGGTGTCGAGCATGACCGTGAGTCCTAAATTGTTAAATTATCAAATTCTTAATTGTTGTTTATGAGTACTTGGTTGGAAATCTTTAACACTAAGCCAGTAATTGTTGAGACTAAGTATTGATTTAATTGTGTTAAATGGGAATTGAATAAGTTTGGTTATAGCTGGATCTCCCTTGCCGGAATAATTTATTATATTACCTTGTTCCATTGCCGAGATAGTTTATTATGATATCTTTATCCCTTGTCGGGATTATATTGTGTATTATGTTGAAAGGAATGTGATCGTGTGGCACGCCGACTATGAGATATTATGAAATGGGAATGTGTGGCACGCCGACCACGAGATATTATGAAATGGGAACGTGCGGCACACCGACCAAGTGATATTATTGTAATGGGAGCATGTGGTACGCCTACCACGTGATATAAGGAAATGGGATCGTGTTGCACGCCTGCAACAAGAGGAAATTTGAAACAAGTGAAAGTGGGTTGTTGTTCCATTATTCTGTGTTAGAGGAAATCAGATGTAGTTTCTTTATTTATCCCTGATATTCTGTCGTTATCTATTATTCTCATAAGCATGTCCCCCTCCCAACTTTAATTGTTTATTTTCTGCTGTTATTTCGTTGTACTTGTATATATATCTGCACAGGTTTATTTGGTAGTCTTGTCTAGCCTCGCCACTACTTCGCCGGGGTTAGGCCAGGCACTTACCAGCACATAGGGTCGGTTGTGTTGATGTTACACTCTGTGCATCTTTTTGCACAAATCACGGAGCCGAAGCAACTTTTGGACCAAAGTAAGAGTATTGAGAGCTGACTTCAGTCCAGAGATCCCGAGATAGCCTTGCTGACGTCCGCATGGTCCGGAGTCTTTTCTATCTTTATTTTCGTTTGTTGTCCTTGTACCGGAACAAAGAGTATTATGTTTTATTTAGACTCTGTATTTAGCATTCTATAGATGTTCGTGAGTTAGTGACTCCAGTCTTGGGTAGAGTTTGTAATTGAATTTTCGCACTTGTTTTCCGTTTATTTTTAATTAAGACTTCCGCTTTTATATTAAATGTCACAATATTTTAATATTGTTGATGTTTGCTGAAAGGGATAATAATTAATTGGCTTGCCTAGCTCCTAATAATAGGCACCATCGTGACTCCCGAGGGTGAGAAATCCGGGTCGTGACAGATAGTTCATCCTCTTGGTAACATGCTTATTCCTTGGTTTCCTAGACCTATCACAACCATATTGCACATACTAACAATATCACCACCTTTTTTGTTTGATGTTCTTTTAACAATGCAAAACCCCGATAATCTTGCATATTCTTTGTAAAAATCAAACATAACATCCTTACTACTGAACCGCATCCCAGTAATTGGACCAATTATGAGATCTTCATTGAACTCATTAGGCATTTGACATGTCCTCTCCAACTTCTCCCTCTTACTGTAAATAATGGTCGTCGTCGTCAACATGATTTTCTCCATCATTGGAGTTATCGTCTGAATCAATGTCAATCGATTCATCTCCATTCTTTAAACTATCGTCTCAATTCAACCCCAATGATATGTGTAATGCATTCCTTAGTTGAACCGACCTAGTTTCCAGGCTGTTATTCGGGTTTAATGGCTCCAAACTAGTTTCTAGGTTAGCATTCATATTTAGGTTAAGGGAAGGGTGGTGAATTATGTGTTTAATGAAAGCTCTCTTAACATAAGTATATGGTATGACAAGGAATAGCGTATAAATGAAAGAAAAAATAATATTATGTATAAATAATAGACTTTTGATCTTCCCATCCCTACAAATTGCATTTAAAAAAATACGTAATTGTATTTAAAAAAATATAATGAGAGTATATATGAAGGCTGCCATCCGTATATACGAAGGCTTTTTATCTTCCCATGCATGAGAGAATGATGATTTATGGGATCGATATTTTGGGATAATCAAAATTTATGAACTAATTTTGGAGGGAAATATTTTGGCCATTAAGCCAAATGTGAAAAAAAGGGATTTACTGGTATTTCACGAGTGTGGTCTTTGTTGGGACACGCTGAGTTTGGCCGAATAGCAGCACTCTATTAATAAATGTCATTCTTTGGACAAAACACAAACATGTTCAAAGTAGCAACTAACAATTTATCTGTACCTCTACTCAAGCATAAATGATCTGCACTCTGCAGTGCTATGTTATAAATTACAATGTAGAAAACTGAGTTGATTCATTGACATACTGCTTGTGTCAAAGAAGAACTTAGGGTAATGGCATTAAAAGAACAACAAAGAACTAAAGATCCATTTGTCAGTGTTTCGAATCGACTTTTAAGAAGTTAATAGGTCCAAACCATAGCGGGGAGCAAGCAGGAAATGCTAAAATATGTTAAGCATATATGACAAAGTTTTTCAATAAGAAGGTATAAATAATTTTGATGATCTAATTTTGTAAAAGATCTGTTGGTGGGATATTAATCCAATTAAGGCAACCCACATGCACAAATGTCTGAAATAAATTAGGCATCCCCTAAAACTTTAGAGTCCTAAAGACGCCATTTTGAGGATCATATGAAACCAAATTTCCACCTTTGTACTCAAGCAATAGCTCTCCATTCTTTAACATGCATAGAACTTTCACCAATGGTTGCAAATGTTGAGTGACTAAATTTGGAGTTGGTGTATAAGCCCCAATTATGTACTCTTTCACCCATGACTCTTTCACATTGTATTCTTTCATTACCCAAATTTCTATTCCTCCGCCATTTTGGTGAGGCAAAGTTAGAGCAACAGCAAGACAATCATCAATAACTGCTAGATGAAAGTTGCCAATTCTTGGGTTTAAATCAAAATTACTTTTTGGCTCTTCTCCAAATACTTCATCAGCTAAATCAAAGGAAACGATGATCCTGTCACGATGTTCATAATACATCCCAAATCGAGTAAACCAATGCATCTTGCCATTTAACATAATTCCTTGAGAACTTGGATCAATACGGTAATCAACTTCTCCATCTATTGCAACCAGGACTAAGTACGTGAATATCTGATTTACCAGTGTAGGGAACCCGGAATCTACGATAGCGCCAGTGGTCGTTATAGTACATATTGGCACAATTTATGATCTTGATCACCTTGTATTCTTTGGTAATAGGATGAAAACCAAATCCAAAAATTATTTTCTGCACACCAAATTCTACCGTCTCAGGCAACTCTTTGTAATCTCTTGTGAAAGGATTGTACACGTAAAGTGAATCACTATATACAGAAGTACATATGCACAATAGTCCATTACATGAGCCAACCATTTTAAATTCAGGCATGGAGTTTGTAAAAGGGGTTCTAATTTTCCTCATAGCCTCTTCTTCCTTACCATGATCAGAAAATTCAAGAAAGTAGAGTCGATTCCTTAAAGGATAATATGTGTGAATAACAATGCAAGGATCGTTATTTACCACACGAGATAGGTGCAGATTCACAAGCTTTTTATCATGTAACAAGTTGTAAAATGACTTGCAAGAAAACTTGAATTGGACTAAAGATGATATGGGAAGTTTGGAAGCTATGTCAATAACAATTTCTTGAGGTAAGGAATTAAATCCATATCTGGGGGAAGCTTGATCAGATTGACAGTTCTTTTCCTTGGTTTTCCCATCCATGATACCTAGAAAAATAGGCACACAAAGATAAGCAGAAAGACTTGAAATGGAGCATTATGTTTGAGAGAAAGATCAAAGAGGCGTGGAAATTTAGGACCTCTTGTTATATTCAAGTTTTTAATAAAAACAAATCGCTAAAGTATACTCCAAAGGCTCAAGTTCAAGTGCATCAGTTAACAAGAAACATTATCCGCGCCTGCACACATTTATAAAATTCGCTTATTAAAAGATTACAAAGCATAGTCTTGTATTTTCTATACTTTCAGAGTATACAATTCATATAATTGTAAATACCGAAGATATACAATAAAAAAAGTTGAATCACGTTATTATATAGTACTGGGTGCTACTAGCTTAGGAGTTATGGACATCCACCATAATCAAGTATTGTTGGACTTTAAGCCATTGGGCTTTAAAGTAGAAGAAGTGTGAATTGGAAATGGAGGGAAAATGAAAATTTGAAGAAATGAACTTTTGTCTTGCACTTTGTCCCTCGTTGATGAGAGACAACCACATTTGTGTGCTTATATATAGAATCACTTCTTAAAGCTCTTAAAAAGAGGTGAAGAGAATGAACCCTCGCGCCGTCGTCGTCGCTCGCTCGGCTAGGCTTGGATTTGGATAAGATTATTTTTTGGACAAAATTTATTTAATTATTTAATAATTAATTAAATGTCAAATTACTGCTGAAAATAGGCCAGAACCCTGTTGAAGGTTCAGAGGGCCTCTCTGGCCGCGGTTCTGCCTCGACTGCGGTAGAACCGCGGCAGGCAAATTCAGAAAGCCTCTCTAACCGCGGTTCTTCCGCGACCACGGTAGAACCGCGGCAAGCAACGTATTCTTCTGAAAAGGCACATTTTCCAGACACCTCTTCTGATAATTGCCTATAAATTCTGAGGCAAGACCCCATTTTCTACACATGAAAAACACTCCAGCACTTCTTTCTTTCTGAATATACTGCATCCTAATTCGCAGTCTCTCTCTCTCAAATTCGTAAGTGTGATTTTGCTCCATTCTTTGAGTTCGTTTGTATCCTGCAGTTTGTATTGCCACTGTTGTAAGAAGGTTTATTCCGTTTTATCCTGGGAGGATTTAATCCATTACCTTGGCAACATGTGAGGGGGTTAAAATTTCTTAAGGACACACAAGAGACTTGTGGACTTGGAATATTTCTGATTCTCTACTATTTTTCAGTTTTCTTTAATTCTCCTACCAGTTTTTCTGATTTTTGGTTTAACACAATAACACTTACAAGCTTAAGGAATTTCATTAATTATTATCGTTTCTATGTTGATTATATGTATTAAACTGTTTTCTATATACTTTGTTTGAGACTTATGCCTTGTTGCTTTCTACTCCAATAATTGTTTCTGTCCGGTTTAAAGTACATAAAAATTTTGTCGGAATAATAAACGTACGAGTTTGAAGTATATAAAAACTTCACCATTGTTACGTGTATGTTTGGTTTGGTATTCAGTTTGAAGATATCAAAACTTCACTGATTTAACAAAGTTTTGTATTGTTTTCAACTTTACAGAAATATGACGAATGAAAACCAAACTAATGGAAGTGTTGCGGGAACGGGTGCTACTGTTACAAGTGCTGCTACCTCGTCAAGCCGTTCTACTCCTACTCATGCTATGGCACCGGCAGAAAAACCCGAAAAGTTTTCCGGTATTGACTTCAAACGCTGGCAAATGAAGATGCTCTTCTATCTTACTACGTTGAGTTTGCAACGTTTCATCAAGGAGGATTCTCCGGCCATGGCTGAAAATATTCCGGATGATGAACGACTTGTTGTAACTGCAGCATGGAAATATTCTGATTTCCTGTGCAAAAATTACATTTTGAGTTGTTTGGAAGATGTCTTGTACAATGTCTATAATGTCATGGAAACTTCAAAAGTGTTATGTAATGCGCTTGAGAAGAAGTACAAGACTGAGGATGCCGGACTTAAGAAGTTCGTGGCTGCAAGGTTCTTTGATTTCAAGATGACTGACACTAGGTCGGTCATAACTCAAGTCCAAGAACTACAAGTCATTGTACATGGCCTCCTTGCTGAAGGTATGACCCAAATCAATAATTTTATTAATAAGATGTATCTTATTTTCTAATTATGAATTTGTTATTGAAGGTATGGTCATAAATGAGGCCTTTCAAGTCGCTGCTTTCATTGAGAAGTTACTTCCGCTGTGGAAGGATTTTAAGAACTATCTTAAATACAAACGGAAGAAAATGACACTATAAGACTTGATTGTATGTTTGAGGATAGAAGAGGACAACAAAAATGCTGAAAAGAAGTCACGTGGACACTCGACAATAATGGGGGCAAACATTGTTGAGGAGGCACCACAAAATAAGAAGAGGAAGAAAGCTTCTGGACCAAAGAATTACCCAAGCAAGAAGAGTTCATGGGTAATTGCCACAACTGTGTAAAACTAGGCATAAGGCAGTGGATTGTCGTGCGTCAAAGAATGATAACAAGAAAAAGAATCAAGTCAACATGGTTGAAGATGAAATGGAAGACTTGTGTGTCATGTTGTCTGAATGCAACTTGGTAGGAAATCCAAAAGAATGGTGGATAGATTCTGGAGCCACCCGCCATGTGTGTGCTAACAAGGAGTTATTTTCTTCTTGTGCCCCCGCAAGTCCCGACGAGACAATCTTCATGGGAAATTCATCTACGGCCAAAATTGATTGCGTTGAAGATGACGTCGAGAAATATAGTGACTCTAAACCAAGCCCTCCATGTTCCAGAAATTCGCAAGATTCTTGTGTCTACCTCACTTCTTGTCAAGAATGGATTCAAATGTATTTTTGTTTCTAATAGTGTTGTACTAAGTAAGAACGATTTGTATATAGGAAAAGGTTACCTAAATGAGGGCCTTTTAATGTTAAATGTAATAGCAGTTCCTATCAATAAAGTGAATGCTTCTTCTTATTTGCTTGAGTCAAACACTTTATGGCATTCGCATTTAGGTCACGTAAACTTCAAAACATTGGAAAGATGATAAATCTAGAAGTACTGCCAAAATTTGATTGCATTAATTCCAAATGTCAAATATCTGTGGAATCAAAGTATGAGAAGCATCATTATAAGTCCGTTGAAAGGAATTGAAGTCCTTTAGACTTAATCCACACAGATATTTGCGACATGAAGTCAACACCATCTCGCGGTGGGAATAAGTATTTTATTACTTTTATTTACGATAGCACGAGATATTGCTATGTTTATTAACTTAATAGTAAATATGAGGCAATTGATGCTTTCAGGCAGTATAAGAGTGAAGTTGAAACGCAACTAAACAAAAAGATCAAAATGATAAGAAGTGATAGGGGTGGCGAATATGAATCTCCTTTTGAAGAAATATGTTTGGAAAATGGCATTATTCACCAAACAACCGCCCCTTACTCCCCACAATCTAACGGAATTGCGAAGAGAAAGAATCGAACGTTGAAGGAGATAATGAATGTGTTGCTGATAAGTTCTGGCTTACCACAGAACTTGTGGGGGAAGCTATACTTATAGCTAACCGAATAATCAACCGTGTACCTCATAGTAAAACATAGTCCATTCCTTATGAAAAGTGGAAAGGAAGGAGCCCAGCTTGAAATACTTCAAAGTGTGGGGGTGTCTAGCAAAGGTACAAGTTCCTAAACCTAAAAGGGTTAAGATAGGTCCAAAAACGGTTTATTATCCAATAACAAGGCATATCCTTTTCTTGTTCATAAGTCAGAAAATCCAGATATTCACGTTAATACGATAATAGAATCAGATAATGTTAAGTTCTTTGAAAATATTTATCCGTATAAAAATGAAAGTGAAGTGACCTACCAAAAGTCAAAACGACGTCGGGAGGAAATAATAGATGGTATGCCTAATGAAGAAAATCCGAGAAGAAGTAAACATCAAAGGACATCTATTTTATTCGGTCCAGATTTTCTGACGTTTCTACTAGAAAATGAGCCTCGTACCTTCAAGGAAGCAATGTCTTCCTCAGAAGCACAATATTGGAAAGAAGTTGTCAATAGTGAAATAGAATCTATATTGAGCAAACATACATGGGAATTGGTTAACCTTCCTCCAGGTAACAAAACATTGGGTTCTAAATGGATTTTCGAGAAGAAAATAAAAGACGATGCTACTATTGACAAATACAAGGCAAGACTTGTTGTTAAAGGATTTAGACAGTGAGAAGGTCTTGACTATTTTGACACATACTCGCCGGTAACAAGAATTACATCCATTCGGATGCTAATAGCGTTAGCCACCTTGTATGATCTTCAAATCCATCAAATGGATGTAAAAATAACCTTCTTAAATGGTGATTTAGAGGAAGAAATCTACCTGGACCAACCTGAAGGGTTTGTGGTTCCGGGAAAAGAAAAGAAGGTGTGTCGACTTGTTAAGTCTCTTTACGGACTAAAACAAGCACCCAAGCAATGGCATGCGAAATTTGACCAAAAAATGTTGTCAAATGGTTTTAAGATTAATGAATGTGATAAATGTATTTTCATTAAGAACGTTCCAAATCATATAGTCATTGTTTGCTTATATGTTGATGATATGTTAATAATGAGCAAAGACATTGCCGATATTCAAGATACTAAGCGCATGCTTGCTAGTAAGTTTGATATGAAAGACTTAGGAGTTGCTGATGTAATTCTAGGAATTAAAATCAAGAGGACTCCTCAGGGTCTAGCTTTGTCTCAATCACATTACGTGAAAATGGTACTTGAAAAATTCAAACATTTGGAATTTAGAAGTGCAAGGACTCCAATTGACTTAAACCATCATCTTATGAAGAATAAAGGTGAAAGTACGTCTCAATTGGAGTATGCTCGTGTGTTGGGAAGCTTAATGTACATCATGAACTGTACACGACCTGATATAGCTTGTGCCATAAGTAAACTTAGTCGATTCACAAGTAATCCCAACAAATATCACTGGGTAGCAATGAAACGAGTTCTGGTATATTTGGAATATACCCAAGACTACGCTTTGCACTACAATAAATATCATGTGGTTATTGAAGGATATAGTGATGCAAATTAGATAACCGGCTCAACAGAAATAAAGTCCACAAGTGGATATATTTTTACTATTGGTGGAGGAGCAGTATCTTGGAAGTCTTCCAAACAAACGTGCATCCCTCACTCTACAATGGAATCAGAGTTTATAACGTTGGATAAAGCCGGTGAAGAAGCTGAATGGCTTCGAAATTTCTTAGAAGACATTCCGTTCTGGCCAAAACCTTTGGCTCGTATTTGCATACATTGTGATAGTGAGGCTGTAATAGGATGGGCAGGGAGCGTTATNTGGCCGAGGACAAGTCAACATGGCGGTAACTCTACCTAGAATTTTGGATATTCCGAGATCTAGGTTCAAGGAGCTCTAACAAAGTTGTGATTGACCGGTTCAACATTGTCAAAATAATATCTTTGGTCCATTCTCATGATGAAGACAATGTTCAGTAACAAGGATAGAACTTTACATGTTCTTTAATGATTACCTAAGTTTGATGAGGTATTTATCAAATAGTGTCAATCTAAAGGATTACACGTTTAGGAATCACCTATGTAAGTGTGAAGTGGAAGTCGCTTCAATGAGAATTCTGTAAGGCCAATTCTCTACGCACTTATGAAACCAGGCGGTGTTCGTGGCTAAAATGAACACAACAATGAGAACCAAAAGACGGTTAAGGGTTGGTTGTGCGATATATGGTTGTCTAGGTATATACTAAATTTCA